>JAQQSY010000677.1:0-14914 GCA_028646535.1 Procyon lotor | reverse complement strand
GAACTAAGGGTGGCTGGGAGGCGGGGGGGAGGGGCGGGGTAGGGATAGGGTGGCTGGGTTGTGGACATTGGGGAGGGTATGTGCTGTTAAGTGCTGTGAAATGTGTAAGCCTGATGATTCACAGACATGTACCCTGGGGCAAATAATACATTATATGTTAATAAAAACATTTTAAAAAAATTATGAACTGTAAAGACTATATCCTAGATTGTTCTCAAGCTTCCCCTTTATTCCCTCCCTGATCCAAATACCTTAAAAAAATAATATTCTGAAAAAAAGTTACACAGTTTGGGTTACTTACACTTTCTATATTTATTTTTATTTATTTACTTGGTTATCTATTTATTTATTTTCAATGAGTACTATAAAATCACCAAAATTAAATCTCAGGATTTTATTTTTAGTAACAACTTATAGATGATGAGTTCAATATACCTAAAGATCTCATTGTTTAAATGTAAATTTAGTTACAGTTGATCCAAATAACTATTAAAACACACCACATATTCTGTTTAGGACATCTGTTTAGAGAATGAAATACAGATCTAAGGCAGTGAAAAATTGAAAAAAAAAAATCAGGGTTTAGTCTGTAAGTATTGATGGGAGGCCAATATTATCTGATAGAATAAGGGAGATAAAGTAGAAGACAAGAACTAGCTGTTTGTACTTTTCTGTGCCCAAATTGCCATCCATTTTCTTTTGTACATGAAACCGTGTGATGAGGAAAGCTGTATTTCCTTGCAATTAAAACTCCCTCCTTCTCATAAACTCCTGCTACTAACAGTATCTGATCTGCACATTTTTTGGTTAAATTAAAGGAATAAAAAATGTATCTTTCTCAAAATCAATTTTTATTTGCCCCCAAGTGTTCAACTCTTCAATTTTTATAGCCTCATTATTTCTCTAAATTCTTTCCCAATTATCCAAGTCTTTTCCCCTTCTTTTGGACTCTAACAATGAATTCACTGAAAGTTTTAATGATTTTTAAGGGATGAGTTTAGTGTTTCTTTAAATAAGGGGTTGGTGTAAATTAGCATCCGAGGAACAATAAGGGACAATCAAGGCTCTTCTTTGTCCTCTTAAACTTCATCCTCCCAGGAGAATATTAATATGACTACAGTAATATCCTCTATAAGTATTCTACCCACATTCCCTGAGATTGCTTGTAATGGTCTAGTGTACCTACTGCTTCTTAAAGGCTCAAATAAATATACTGTTTGGAGTTTAGGAGAAGTAAACAAAACATACCAAGTGTCCTATAGTAGTTCTTAACCATTGGGATCAATTTAACTTGAGTAAAGAATTATTCCAACATATTCAACAAAAATCTCTGGGTCTTGGGGTCATGCTTGGGGATAAATCTTTAGATAGGAATTATGTGTCACTTCACCAGTTACTGTCTCAAGAAAATGTAAGGAGGATGAATTACCATAGTAAAGTCAGTTCCTAATTGTACCTGAACATTATATACAACAGGCTAAAAACTTCACTTTCTTTCTAAACAGAGATTATTAATTTGAAATCTAATCATAAACTCAAGTTTTAATTTAATTGAGCAATAGTGGAAGACATTTGCCAAAAACCGTCATCTAACACCAAGCTAGCCACAAGGTTAGGTGGGGAATTTACTCTCCCTGTGAATTCTAAAAAAGGAGCATGAAATGGGATTTGGTAAAGATATGCCATGGTCTTTGCTATGTTGACTAAGCAGACATTTCAATTAGTTTTGTTATATAGCAAATTTCCCCTCCATTTCAATTAGTTTTGTTATATAACAAATTTCCCCTAAATATAGTGATTTAAAACAGTAACAATGCTTTTGGCTCACAATTCTGTGGTTGTCTTGCCATTTTGGGGGTCTAAGCCATTTCTGCTGGTCATGCCAGGCCCTCTCACTTATCTGCGGTCACTTGGAAGGTTGGCCGGCTGTTGCAGGTTCTCAAGTGGCCTCGGTCACATTACTGGTGATTGGTAGGGATAGCAGATCCTCAGGTGGAATGGCTCATCACATGTACATGTGGCCTTTCATTTTCTAGTGGGCTAATTCAGTTTTGTTTGCATGGAATCTCTGATTTTCAAGCATGTACAGAATGAACTCTTTTTCAAGTCTCTACTTCTGTCACATATGTTAACATTCCAAGGGCCAAAGCAAGCCACATGGTCAAGTTTGGATATAAAGAGTGGAGAAGAAAAAAAGCCAAAAAACAAAACAAAAAAAACCCTCCATTTCTTGATCAGAAGAACTTCAACATTTTTTGCAAAGGGGCATGCATATAGGAAGGTAACAATTTGGGGCCATCTTTTGCAACCTACACTATGAGCTAGCTGTTTCCGATGTTCATTGAAAACCTTTGATGACCACTCTCATGACTTTCTGTCTTCCTCTTACAGCCCTGAGAATACATTCATAATGTTTACAACTTTCATTTAAAGACAAAATGTTCTCCTCCTACACTTCCCTATTTTCCTGTGTACATTTTTTAAACTATTGGTAAGGGGGAAAGTCTATTTGGCTTAATAATTCTATGCTATCTTGCTTGTCTCAATGCAACCTTAAAAACAATAAAAAAATTAAAATGATATTTATTAAAAAATGGGAAAGCATCTTATGATATTTGACAGTCAGTGACTACATGTAAGAATTCTCATTTCCTTGTTCTTAACACTGTGATTTATGGATTGTGAGCATGCTTAAACTTCTGAAGAATTGCCATGAATTTACTGAATGATGTTGACATGAATTTCCCTAATAAATTTTACATATAAAAGAGATGGTCAATGCTTACTGCGTAGCTAGATGACATACAGAGTCTCTACAGAGTTTTTAAATGCTGGGGACTCTTCCAAAGAAACAAGACTTAAAGGTGTCATCTTGTAATATCCTCTCAGGAGATGAGGTCAAATTCAATGAGCAGATTCCTTCTAGTTATCAGTGAGCTGATGTCCTGTATATTATGATCTTGCTCATTATACTGATTCAAACTATCAAATTACTGGCCATGATATCAGAAAATGAGACAGGAAAAAGAGAGAAAGGGAGAGAAAAAAGTTAGAGAGATTTGACATAGTAGAGAGCCAGATATTTATCTATGGCATAGTGTTCCAAAGTATGTTTCATGATTGTGAATCTTAAAGATGATTGGAAGAACATTTTTAAAAGTGAAAAAGCTTGGAGTAACAGAAAGAAATAAGTTTGGAAGATAATGTCTGTTATTTCTCTTTCTTAAGATATTCATAATAAAAAAAGATATTCATAATATACATCAAAATAAATGATATGAGAAATACTAAAAAAAAACCAAAATCTCACCTGCTTTAAACTGTCTCTTCTTAAAGAATGTAGTAGAATATGTCTCAAGTAAAACTGATCAAATCAGCTGGTACTACTCTGAAAAATAGGAAGTAGACTAGGAGAGGGCAGGTGGTAGATACTGCTACCTAATCTCAGGTGGCTGTGATGGCCATATTAGATTATCTTTCCTAACTATAAAACCCAACTCACTCAAGTTCTTTCCAATGAGGAAAGTTGAAAACTCATGTAGAATCCTTATTCAGAGGGAAACATTAACAAAGATTTGGTGGTTCAAAGGGGAGACTATTGAAGATATAGGCATTTGGAGATTTTGGTCAATTTTTGGGTTCCACCATCCAAAGCACTGGGTTTCCAGCCACTTATTTAAGTATTTTAAAATATTCACAGTTCAAATGAAACCTTAGGATGATTAAGGAGGAATTTATATGAGTAAATATATAAGCCATTCTCTAGTAGATGCTTACTCATACTAAATAATTAATGGCTGATTAGGAAAATAATGCTTACAGTAAGTTAACAGTGTCCTGATTAAGACACAAAAGGTACATAACATATTCATTTGAAAATAATGCATGAGATTTTGGTACACATAACTCATGTTTTCTGCATCATGACTTACTTTAATTTTATATTATACAATAATAACTTAAAACAGCTACTAAATATTATGTCTTAGACATTATTGGCCCTCCCCCATAGTCTTCATTTATCTCACACCTAAGTCTCTGTCCAAACACTAAATATACTTATCACCAACACAACTCATCTAATTAAATCACCACTCCCATATGATGGCCATGGACACCTTCTCTTATCACACTGGCTAGTGTAAACACATACACAAACCATTCATGAGACTCAGGGAGTACAGAAAGAAATAGTAATAACTTTTTTTTCCCCACTCTTTAACAGTGGACATGATGTTAGTGATGTTCTTGGTTTGGGGGTTGGCATCACTGTAAACCTGGAAAGACTCTTGCTCACAGGAAGTCTGTGTTTTTTTAGGATTTCAAAACACTTATCAAATCAATAGGTGAGCCAACACATACATTTCTCTCCTTCTAGAATTAGCTTCTTAGAGTATATCTTGACCTCTGCCTCATACTTTGTTCCTGTATATGTAATCAAAATACATTCCTTCTGGTCCATTTACCCCAAAGCTGTTGAAATAGAATGGGAATGTATCTTTCGCTGATTTATTTACTCTTCTTTTTAAGCTTTTATTTTTAAGTAAACCCTATTCCCAACATGAGGCTCAAATTTACAACCCTGAGATTAAAACTCACATGTTCTGCTGACTGAGCCAGTGGGCACCCCTTAAGGTTGTTCAAAAAAAAGTAAGAGGACTAATAGTAATTATCTCATGTGTCTGAAATTTACATATTGATACATTTGACAATATCTAGGAATTAAGTATTTATGGAAGATAATGACCAGTACTAGCTTCATCCCATTCATTGTACATTTACATCCAGTACAGACAAAATGTGGTAATTTATTTTAATACTTGTCTACTGTCACACAGGAAAATAAATACAAATTCTGTAGGAAATTCTTCATTCACAAGATGATCTTTGTTCATTTTTTCATCTCAATTTGGCAATCATAGAACACTTCTTCATACTCCTTTAGGCCTTCTCCCAGTTAATGTATTGATCTGTAGAGACACAAATCTCACAATGAAAAAAAGTGTCACAATTATATAAAGCATATTCTTCTCAAAATTTTTATTTATTTATGTGAGAGAAAGAGAATATGAGAGAGAGAGAGGGAGCATGAGTGGGGGTAGGAGGTGGAGGGGCAGACAGAGAGGGAGAAGCAGGCTCCCGGCTGAGCAGGGAGCCCAATGTGGGGCTGGATTCCAGGACCTTGGGATCATGATCTGAGCTGAAGGCAGACGCCTAGCCAACTGAGCCACCCAGGTTTCCCTATATAAAGCATATTTAACATCTCATTGACTACATTATAAAAATATCTTACTTCACATTAGAAAAGCAAAAAAGATCCCTGATTTATTTCTCCCATATAGGAATGCCCTCAGGCCTACAAAGATGAATTCAAGACTTTCTCAAGAATGTAAATAATTGCTAAAGCTGTGGAATTGCACTTTTTTCTTTAAAAATTTCTAAGATTTCGAGACTGATAACCTAAATATAAGTTGTGAGCATAACACAAGCCCCTTTCTCAATCCAGAAATTTAAAATAATTTCCCAAACAAATGACTTAATGGAGTGAAAGAGCAGGAAGGATAATGGATCTATTACCCTTCTTGAAACAAATCTAAATAACCAGATTTTTTCTGTTACACATTCATTTCCTATTTAAAGTACTATCATATATTAATAAACTGCTGCTTATAAGAAAATGGAGTATAATTCCTACAGACAAAGGAGTCTGTAATTAATTTTAATGCTATAGACTTAATATTGAACAGGTCTGCAATAGGCTTTGATGTAGAGATGTCTCACTTCACTATGGTTTTTAAAAAGACTGTGTCTACCCAGTACATACTAATGGATCTGGAAAACATTCTAGCTCCCAGCACTCATCTCAATCCTTGTTTCAAAAGAAGCTTATTTGTATGGAGCTTAGAAAATCCATATAGATGTTGTTGCATCTGATATTGGAGCTTACTGATATCACAGAATTGTTCCTATATTGTGAGATACCCTTAATTATAAGTGTTAAAATAATATAACATTCCCTCAGTCTAGATATAAACCTATATATCCATCTTACACTGTGTTCAAATAATCTCTAAATACTACTTATTACCTTATGTAATAATAATCAGCAATGCTGATGGCTAAAATAAAATGTTTTGAATTATATAAAATGCCTTAGAACTAGGGACCTGGTCCATCTTGATATTGCTTATAATCATTTAAACTCCATTAGATAAAATGTGTTTGCCTCTAAGCTAAAGCATTTTAAGGTTAATTTCAGCTTGAAGGGCACATTAAAAATGGAATCTGTAATAGAAACTCAGACAAGGACCCAATAATATCTGTGGTAATGTTAACTACTATGTAACAAAACTGTTTATCCACGAAAATTTTCTCCTTTTTTTAAAAAAAAAGATTTTATTTATTCATTTGAGAAAGACAGAACACAAGTGGGGGAATGGCAGGCAGAGGAAGAAGCAGGGAGCCAGGGTTCTTTAAATTCTTTAAATTTTAGATAGCAATCTTTAGCAAAAACACCTCTTCTTTTTTTTTTTAGTAAGCTCTACGCCCAGTGTGGAGGCCTAGCAAAAACATTTTAAACATCAGGGTTATGAGTTGTTAAGAAAAACATACTGAAAAATGTAGCTCTTCGGCCTGTCTGTGCAATCCGTTTTTCAAAATAATATGAAGGGCAGAGAAGTTTCAAGGAGAGAAAATGCAAACTTGGAGAACTTTATTGAGACATTTGCACTAAGAATAGTCAGAAAGGAAAACATGTACTATTTATTTATTTATTTTAAGATTTTATTTATTTATTTGACAGAGAGAGAGATCACAAGTAGGCAGAGAGGCAAGCAGAGAGAGAGGAGGAAGCAGGCTCCCCGCTGAGCAGAGAGCCTGATGCGGGGCTCGATCCCAGGACACTGAGATCATGACCTGAGCTAAAGACAGAGGCTTTAATCCACTGAGCCACCCAGGCACCCTAAAAATGTACTATTTTTCTAAAGACATCATCTTGAGCTGTGAGTTTATCAATTCTTGGTAGCTGAGTAGGGTCAGTTCCTCTGTGCTTGAATGTAAGATCTCAAGAGACCATATAAAGGATTAAAATAAATGGTGTTTGCAATTTTTTAGTATTATTGTTTTATTTTTCTTTAAGATTTCATCCAGGACCCATAATAGAGCTAAAGAAACTATTTTCCATGTTAACTTTCTTTAAAAAAACAAAAGTTAACAAAATAAGTGAAAGTTTATTTTACCCAGGAAATTCCGGGGTATTTTTTTTTAATTAGTTTGTTTTCAGTACCATTTATAAACTGACATGTAATTTTTGCCTTTAGCATTAAACAATTTAAACATATTCTCATTACAAAGTTTCATATTCTACATGCAAAACAAATTGAGGATAACCACATTTATATTTTCTTCCCCGTGCCTGCTATTTTTTCCATCCTTTTCCTGGTCACAAAGGGGAAAGGAGTAGGCTGGATAAGTGGCTCCGGATAGAGATGATATTGAAACTATCCAATGACCTATTTGGGTAGGCACTGACTAAGCAGAGTTTTTGCCATCTCTAAACAAAATAGAGTAAACAACAGTCCCAGCTTTAGGACAGTGGCTTACAGTCACCACTCCTCTTTGGGGAAACTTACTTTGCTAAAGCAAGAATTATATGAGGTAGACTTATTGTGGTGATCATTTCACAATATATTCCTGTAACAAATCATTAAACTGCATACCTGAAACTAATATTATACATCAATTATATCTCATAATATTAAAAAAGAGTAGTATGTTTTATTCTCCATATTCACCTATACTTTAGTTAAAAAAGAAACAAAAATAGCATTGTTATTATATCCTTTTCTAATTGTAAACATGCGATTAATCTAATTAATGTAATTAATATCTAACTGTAGACATGTGATGACCTATGATTAATCCTTTATGATTAAAGAAAAATAAAGAACAGAAAAATTTTACCTTCTTCCCATATCTCTGTCTTGGCAAATATAATGCATTTATCTTAGCAAAGTTTCAGTTGATATAAAAAGAGTAAATTATTTAAACAGATGTGTCAACTATGCCATGAAAAATAGTATCTCAAAATCACAAATGAAGTATTGAATTACATAATTGAATAGAAAACATTGTTCATATTATCCTTGGGAACACATATATGTATATAAGTATGTATGTATGTACATATGTATGTACGTATGTGTAGTTACTCTGGCACAATGGGTATATCTCCTTGTGTGGAAATTTGCAACTAAAACTTTGAAATTGTTTTCTTAAAAGCATCCTGTCTACCAAGGTTTTATTTGACTGGCTAGTCAATGTCATGAGTTTTAGTGTTCATAAACTCCAGAAATATTTTTGTGGTTACATTCTTTCCATTGATTCATCTTACTCCTTATCATTCCTCTGTTCCTAAGTAGTTTTTTCTTGGTTCCCTAGTGGCATTTTCCAATATTGCATGTGAATATCCAAAGGAGATTTCAAAGATGCAGAGCTTAGCCTACCACCCATCTTGAAAACCAACAATGGTCACTCAATTTAAGCCTCCCAAATATACTACTTACTTCTTTTCTCCAGACATATATAATTACATATATTATGCTTTTGTGAACTTTCAATTTTTCACATCTGCTTTTTCTGCTATTGGAAATTCCCTTTCTGTCCCCATACCTGCATTAAGGTCTTTTTCTTTGCCCCATGAAATTATGTGCTTCCAAATTTGACCTTACCCTACTTTTTCAATTGCACGTAAAATGATTTATTTGTTTGTATCTCTGGCAGAAATGGAATTTCTGTATGGTTAATGTCTACTTCTGACTTTCTAAAACCTAACTGAAGCCTTAGCCTTTAGGTGGTCAATAAATATTCATTGAATATATGAATCAATAAATGAATAATGCTCTAAGGAAGTAAGAAAAGAAAAGCTGTAATTTGGGAATTGTCTAACCTACAAACAATTGTTCTTCAAATCCGTGACAAATTATAAGAAGATTGTTTGCTATCTCCAGTGTATTTAGGTCTTCAGTCCATACTGTTTTGTGAGTTTATTTTGAAGTCTAGATTGAAAAATGTCCTAATACAAGTAACTATTTTCAGACATAAACTTAAATGTACACAGAGAAGGAAGCAATATGAACGGTGTGATTTTAGAAATGGTAAAAACTTTTTCTGAAAAAAAAATTTCTTGACAGATACAATTATTTTGAAGTTAGATAATTGGATTTATAATTTTAAGACTTAAAACTTTAGCACATATAAAATAGTGGTCTGCCTTATCTCCGTGTCTTTCCACTTATGAAGTAAAGTACTTCAGTAACTAAAGTTAGTGGAATAGAATAGAGTTGGATTTCAGTTCTTCATATATTATCTTGTGGTGCTGAATTAGTGTCTTAATTTTTCAAAATAGTTATTACATCTGTAAAATAAAACAGTAATGCTATTGATGTAGGCAGACTGGGTCCAAGGACCTAAGAGAGGGTCTCACAGGACCTAACAAGAAGGTTCTCAGTTTCATGCAAGACTGAAATCAAACATAAGCTGGAAAACATGAAAATAGAGTTTCCTGAACAGGGTAAGTGACAGAATAGCAAACAAAATGTATTGGAGATTAGGAAAGGAAAAGAGAATAGGTTTGTTTGTTTGGGTTAGGTGTTTATATTCATAAAGGGTCTAGGGTATATGCTCCTCCAGGAATTGGGGGTAGGGTCCAATCAAAGGGGAGTGTCAGGCAAATAGTAATAAGTGTTGTTCCATAGGTCACCTAACATAGGGGTATTGATGCCAGTGTCAGCTGAGGTTCCTTCCTGGAACATGTTTGGGTTGATGTGGGTACATAGCTTCCTTGGCTTATTCAGAGGCAGACTAGGGAACATAAGTAAATGGGGCCTAACAGAAAAACAGCAGAGATGAGCCTTTCCAAAATGGAGTGCCTTCTGCTTCCTTACTTCACTATGATATGAGAAGTCACATTGCACAGTAGATAAATAAATAGCTTGAACAAAGTTGCCTATATACAAATCTCAAGTGAAGAGCCTTTGCTTCTCTGTCTCAGATTTCCCATCTGTCTGTAAAAGTATTATAGTAATAATACTATTATTAATAATAACAGTAATAGAAATATATATCTTATAGGATTGTTCTGAGGATTCTCAGAGTCAACCCAGGGACAATGAATGTCTATAACAATTTTCCACTTTGTAAGACTTTTCTAATATTTTTTATTATCTCTACCTTGTTAAGTGTATATACATATTTTTCCTTTTATATCTGTTAAAAACCTAGCATAGTGTCTCTCATACATTATGAGTCCAACAAATTATTGTCCTTGGATATTCTTTTTTTTTTTTTAAAGGTTTTATTTATTTATTTGACACAGAGAGAGAGAGATCACAAATAGGCAGAGAGACAGGCAGAGAGAGAGGGAGAAGCAGACTCCCTGCTGAGCAGAGAGCCTGATGGGGGGCTTGATCCCAGGACCCTGAGATCATGACTTGAGCCAAAGGCAGAGGCTTAACCCACTGAGCCACCCAGGCGCCCTGTCCTTAGACATTCTTGTCAAGGGTATTTATTAAACTCCTTTTCACATATAATGCATTTCAGCTTCACTTTACAAAACTTTAGAACCCATTCAGTGATTTTTCAAAAGAGAAATCAAAATATTGGTCTTAAGGAGCACACAGTTTCTTGGGATTATTTATAGATTAAATATCCCAGATTATTAATCAAAGCCACATCATTGAAAGTATGCCCATTTTTGCCATAAAATTAATCCAGGAATCTCATGTATGAGAAATTGAAATTGGATCCTCTTCTCCTTTCCCCACCCCAAGGCAAAAAAAAAAAAAGAAAGAAAGGAAAGGTCCTGTGCCTTGGCATACAAGGGATATTAGCAGGCTGTGATCCTTGTCTGTATTCATACATTTGGTTATGAACATGAGGTAAAGGAAATAAACCAGGGCAATGAGATTCTGAAAGGGGTTCATTTTCAAAGTTGTTGAAACTTTCTCCTAGGTTGCCAATAGCTCTCACCTTGGCTTTAGACTGAAGCTTGTCCCCAAAACAAGGGATATCAAACTCATGCATACTCTAATGGTTTTGAGCTTCAGTCATTAGATTTCAGAAAACATATGCAAAATATTCTCCAAAAATCAATTATACAACAGAATAATACTGAAATTGAAATATTAATAAAGGTCCTGAGAGATTGTTCAGTTATTTTTGCTCCAAATATAGTAAATTTCTCCTCATGTATTATACATTGTTTAAATTTGTGTAACATAAATAATACATAACTAATTTATTTATAAGAAATACACTTTTTGTTCACCTTTTCTATTTCCACAGAGTGTTGTTATTCATATTACTCAAGTAAACTAATCACCTATGTCAGTTGAGTATTGGTCAAAGTGCATAAAATGTGAAACCATTAGGATGACTCATCAACTTTTGATACATACTAAGAGGCACTAAAATGCTTAATTTAAAAGGAAAAGTAAATGTGCCTGGACTTTCTTCTTATCACTTAATCTGAAGTATTTTCTTGTGTAAATGCACAGCTAATTATTTTGAAGTCAGTACAATGGTAATATGGATAAAAATATAATACTGAAAAATATATAAAATAATGCAAGTTCTAAGTTTTTCTCAGAGTAAGTGTTAGGGCAAGTGCTTGGAAATAGGATCCAGGGTAGCTGGGTTGCTCAGTCAGTTTAGCGGCTGCCTTCGGCTCAGGTCATAATCCCAGGGTGGTGGGATTGAGTCCAGCATCGGGCTCCCTGCCCTGCTTCTCCCTCTCCCTGTGCCTGCTGCTCTGCCTACTTGTGCTATCTCTCTGTCAAATAAATAAATAAATCTTTAGGAAGGAAGGAGGGAAGGAAGGAAGGAAGGAAGGAAGGAAGGAAGGAAGGAAGGGAGGGAGGGAGGGAGGGAGGGAGGGAGGGAGGGAGGAGGGAGGAAAGAAGGAAAGAAAGAAAGAAATATGATGCAGTTTCTTGACAGACACTTCCTGCAAGGTTAAATTTCATTAGCCTCAAGGAATAGTTGCATTAAGGATTCTCAAATTCATCAGATTAGCCAATGTTAACAGTACTGTTAAGATGTTCTGGTGTATGAAATAATCTGGAGGAGTCCTAGAGATTATCATTCTGGTGAAATTCTTCCTTCTTTTTCACTCCCTAGAAGTTCAAAATAAAAGCAAATGGTGTCTGTGTTCTATGCAGGCTGGATGCAATCAGATAAGCTTGTTGATTTAAGCATGATTTTGTTCTCACATCAGTTGATATGGAATAAAATCAGAAGTAAATTGGTGCTGTGTTTATAATTCTATTCCCAGCTTTTAGCAAGATGTTCATTGGGATTAGTATTTCAGTAGATGTCAGAAAATGGAGGAAAGGTAAGGTAGTATTTTCTAATTCTCTTAAAATTAATTTAACAAATAGACATCAGTGGGCACACACAGAAAGTTTCTTTTCTTTACTCTTTCTTTTTTTTTCTTTTCTTTTCTTTTTTTTTCTCTTCTTTTCTTTTTTTTCTTTTCTCTTGGTCTAGTTAGACACCAAATCAAGAAAATCAGCATATACTTCT
This sequence comes from Procyon lotor, assembly GCA_028646535.1. Taxonomy (NCBI): domain Eukaryota; kingdom Metazoa; phylum Chordata; class Mammalia; order Carnivora; family Procyonidae; genus Procyon; species Procyon lotor. The sequence continues at coordinate 2,332 of JAQQSY010000677.1, read as the reverse complement.
CTGTTGAACCCCACTCTTCTGGGTTCCTCTTCATTTTATTTTTGTTATCCCAGAAATGGATACAGTTTATCACCTCATAAAACAATTATGGGATAGTAGCAGTGACAATACTATCACCAAATCAGCAACAATTTATATTTATTGAGCAATCCTAAGAAAAAGCTCTATGATCATAAATTTTCATTTAATGAATTGACACACACAGACACTATAAGGAAGTTACTCTATAAGGAAGTTACTCTTATTATCTACATTTTACAGAAGTAAAAACATAGATACAGAGTAGCCACAGGGCACACCGAACTTAAAACAGCTACTAATACAAAACCAGTGCTTAAAAACAAAAACAAACAAAACAATAACAAAAGTACCATTAAAAGAATCTATTAATTACTACATTATATTAATTATTTACCTCAGTTTTACCATAATTCATAGAGGTCATGTTATAGATCTTATTTATCTTGAACATCCTCAGTACCAAATGCTGTGAAAAGCTCATAGTTACTAATACTCTATTGGTAGTAGTCTGGGACATATATGTTTTCCTTCAATAATTATGCATTATCCCTACAGGCTTTACAATGACTTTGTATGAAAATTCCTAGTGATCAGTTGTGAAGAAGGTTTTGGTACTGCAGTAGTAATCTGTTCTTTTGCTCATTATTTAGTTCCATTACTGAACTCTTGCTTACATGGCAGTTGGCATTTCTCCTAGAACCTGCAGATTTCCCACTAACTTCTTAGCATTGTTAACCAGCATCTTGTATCTTCCTTTTGTTTGATCATGAAATTCCAAATTCCTAGTTGAAGAATGTCTTTAGCAGGAACTCATAGGAGAGCAAAATAAACTAAAATATCTTGAATCTCATGGGGGGGGGTATGTGTATCAGGAGATTTGAGTTGCTAATTTTGTTATTTTTCCAGGTTCCATTAGCAGTGTAACTGGATGATTCTTTGATCAGCTCACCCCTGTGAAGACTGATTTTTCTAATGTAATTTTTGCTTGACTTGCACTGTGACAAATATTTTCCAAGTTTCTTGAGAAAAGAATAAAATTCCAAGTGAAGAGGGAATGAAGGGCATTCATTAACCTGAACCCGCAAAATCATCACTTTTTTTTTCCTATTTTTGTTCCTTGTCCTTATTACTCCCTTCTCCTTTCCCTACTGCTCCTTCCTCTTCTTTCTTATTCTCCTCTTTCTCTTCCTCCTTCTTCCCTTTCCATTTTCATACACACACACACACATCACTATAGAGATGGATGATAGATAGATAGATAGATAGATAGATAGATAGATAGACAGATAATAGATAGATAAGTTAAATCAGGGCATTCTGATATTTCATATTTTCTGCAGTATCCGCAAAAATCAGAATAATTCAATAGCTGCCAAATACTCACACATCCTAAAACTAGGCACTTGAATGAATATCTATGAAAAACAGGCTAAAGATTATATAAAACTGCTTTTCTTAGCAGTACTCTTTACCTAAACCTAGGCTATCAAAATAAAGTTGAATATTCACCAGAAGATTGAAGAAACTGATAGAATTTTTTAAGATGTACTGAAGTGAATTGTTGAGCCCTTTGTAGAGTTTGAGAAAGCAGGGAGTGGCATTTTATATATGACAAGAAAAAGTTTCAACCAAGTAGATTAGCTAACTCAGCCAGATACAATAGAGCAAAGACAGATAATATTGCACTAGGGAAAAGCTGCACTTACTAGATTATACCAGGACAAGCAACAAATACATGACAGAATTTATGGTGCGATACTTTGGGAAGAAAAAAAAAGAAGTCCCATTCAAGACAGATTTATGATTCTTTGTGACCTCACCAGAAAGTAACTTGAAGTGGAGCAATTGATACAGAGCTGACAGGTTTAAGGTACCAGGTAAGATGGTATTCCCAGTGCCAGAGGGGCCACAGGTGAGAAATCCTCAGCGCTGAGTGTGTGTGTGTGTGTGTGTGTGTGTACAAACTCCCCTTGAAAGAAAATATGAGTATTTTGGTATTAACCATACACAGATGACAACTGTAGCCATCCAGTAAGAATGTTTCTGTCTCTTACTGCTTTTCCCTTTGCTCAACTCTTGCTCAGGAGTTACTTCAAACAACAGTTATGTGAGAGAAAGAGAAAGTCAACTGAGAAATAGAGAAGGGGAGGAGCTAACTTTGCTTTTCTCCCAGCTATAGGTTGTTCAGGCTGAGTTTGGCTCAAACTATAAGAGGGTTAAGTATGAGGGTAGATTTTGAAGTTTTTATATTTCATTGGACTGAAAACTGCCTGGTAAAGAGATTTTTTATCTGAGAGTAAATTATCTGAGA
>JAQQSY010000676.1:0-14915 GCA_028646535.1 Procyon lotor | reverse complement strand
CTGATTTTTTTTTTAACTGTCTTTATAGTTTTGCCTTTTCCAGAATATCTTTAGTTGGATTTATATAGTTTGTAGCCTTTTCGAATTGGCTTTTTTCACTTAGTGATAAGCATTTAAAGCTCCTTCATGAATTTTTGTGGCTTGATGGCTCATTTCATTTTAGTGCTAGATAATATTCCATAGTCTGAAATTACCAGTTTATTTAACCATTCACCTACTGAAGGATACCTTGGTTGCTTTAAGTTGCGGAAATTATAAATAAAGCTGTTATAAACATCTGTGTGTAGGTTTTATATGGACATAAATTTTCAACTAGTTTGGGTAAATAACAAGTAGAGTGATTGCTGGAGCATATGGTAATAGTATGTTTAGTTTTGTAAGAAACTGTCAAACTGTCTTCCAAAGAAGCTGTATCATTTTGCATTCCCAACAATGAATGAGAAGTACTACTGCTCCACCATCCTTGGGAACATTTGGTATTGTCAGTGTTCCAGATATTAGCCATTTTAATAGGTGTGGTCTCTGGTTCTTTCAATTTGTATTTCCCTGATGATATAGGATATAGAGCATTTTTTTCACATGGTAATTTGTGATCTGCATATCTTCTTGGATGAAGTGTCTGTCAAGGTTTGGCCCATTTTCTAATAGTATTGTTTGTTTTCTTACTGTTGAGTTTTAAGAGTTTTTTTTGTGTTTTGGATAACAGCCTTTTACCAAATGGGTCTTTTGTAAATATTTCTCCAAATCTGTGGCTTCCCTTCTCATTCTCTTGACATTGTTTTTCATAGAATGGAAGCTTTTAATTTTATATTTTATTTTATGTTTTTTAGAAGTTTATAATTTTAATGAAGTCCAGCTTATCCATTATTTCCTTCATGAATTATGCATTTGGTATTTGCCATAGATACAATGCTTTTTAGTATTATATCTAAAAAGACATCACCTTTCCTGATATCATGTAGGCTCTCTCATATGTTATCCAGGGTTTTTATGATTTTGTGTTTTGTGTTCGGTTTTTGATCCATTTTAAGTTAATTTTTGTAAAGGGTGTAATGTCTGTGTCTATATTCATATTTTTGTATGTGGATTTCCGGTTATTTCAGCACCATTTGTTGAAAAGACTGTTGTATTGTGTTGGCTCCTTTGTCAAAGGTCAGTTTTCTCTATTTATGGGGATCTGTTTCTTGACTCTCTTTTCTGTTCCATTGAACTATTTGTCTATGTTTTACCAATACCAAGCTCTCTTGATTACTATAGCTTTATAGTAAGTCTTAAGGTCAGGTCGTGTAATCCCTCTATTTTTCCCCCCACCCCCTAGTATTGTGCTGATTATTCTGGATCTTTTGCCTCTCAACATAAACTTTAGAATCTAATCACTGATGTCTACAAAATAACTTACTGGGATTTTGGTTGAGATTGCACTGAATCTATAGATCAAATTGGAAAGAAATGGTATCTTGAAAATATTGAATCTTCCTATCCAAGAACATGGAATACCTCTCATTTCTTTAGTTCTTTGATATCTTTCTCCATGGTTTTGTACTTTTTCTTACATAGATCTTATTTTTTTTATTTATATCTAAGCATTTCATTGGGGGTAGTAATATAAAAAGTATTGTTTTTAATTTCAAATTCCACTTGTTCACCCCTTGCTTTTAGGAAAGTATTGACTTTTGTATATTTTTTATTATTTTTTAACATTTAATTAACATACAATGTATTACTGGTTTCAGAGGTACAGGCCTGTGATTCATCAGTTTTATATAATACCCTTTGCTCATTACATCACATGCTCTCCTTAATGTCCATCACTCATTTTCCCCATCCCTCCACCCCCCCCTCCCTTCCAGCAACCCTCAGCTTGTTTTCCCTTATTAAGAGTCTTGTGGTTTGTCTCCCTCTCTGGTTTTATCTTGTTTTATTTTTCTCTTCTCTTCCTCAATGATCTTCTGTTTTGTTTCTTAAATTCCACATATCAGTGAGATCATATGATAGTTGTCTCTCTCTGATTGACTTATTTCACTTAGCATAATACCCTCTAGTTCCATCTATGTCATTTCAAATGGCAAGATTTCATTTTTTTGATTGCTGTGTAACATTTCAGTGTGTGTGTGTGTGTGTGTGTGTGTGTGTTGTGTGTGTACCCCACATCTTCTTTATCCATTCAGTCTCTGTTGATGGACATCTGATTTCTTTCCATAGTTTGGCTATTGTAGACATTGCTGCTATAAATGTTGGGGGGCATTTAGATTTAGATTTAGATCACTACATTTGTATCTTTGCAATAAATACCCAGTAGTGCAATTCCTGGGTTGTAGGGTAGCTCTCTTATCAACTTTTTAAGGAATTGTTGTACTGTTTTCCAGAATGGCTGCACCAGCTTGCATCCCGCCAACAGTGTAGGAGGGTTCCCCTTTCTTTGAATCCTCACCAACATCTGTCACTTCCTGACTTCTTAATTTTAGCCATTCTGACTGGTGTGAGGTGGTATCTCATTGTGGTTTTGATATGTATTTCCCTGATGCTGAGTGATGTTGCACATTTAGTACTTATTTTAAAACTCAAAATCATATGTCCTGTCACTCTCATTCTGGAGAATGTCAACAAATGTCAACATCTTGAATAGAATGTTTAAAATTCTTAGCATGACACATATGATCCTTTATGACATGTTATTCTACTTCTTCAGACTTTATTCTTTTTCTCTTCCCCACCCAGTAAATAGTAATGGTTAGCTTTCTTCTTCAAAGAAAAAAAAAAAAAGCTTTTTTCCCTTTTTCCCCCTTTCTAAGCAGTCAAATACATTGCTATGGATGTGGGATCTACTGTTCTTCTGTCTTTGTGCTTTTGTACATATTTTCCTGAATCCATCAAAATGTTGGTATATTACAAAGCTTCTGGGCCAGAATTTCTTAAATAAGTTGCTTACATTAGAGTACAAATGATATACTCTTCGAAGTATATTATCTTCCCAAGCTATCTCATCCATCACTGATATGAAGTCTCTGGGTATGTTTAATTTTATTCAGGGTGATGTTTACTACCAATGATGTGCTAACCTAACACTTCATTACTTTATTCCTTGTGAAATGTGTACAGTTGCTGATGGACATAAGGCTAGATTCAGTAGAAATAATAAAGTACACTAAGCATTTTTTCACTCTTTTTTCTTTAAAGATTTTATTTATTTATTTGACAGAGAGAGAGAGATCACAAGGAGGCAGAGAGGCAGGCAGAGAGAGAGGAGGAAGCAGGCTCCCTTCTGAGCAGAGAGCCCAGTGCAGGGCTCGATCCCAGGACCCTGAGATGATGACCTGAGCTGAAGGCAGAGGCTTTAACTCACTGAGCCACCCAGGCGCCCCATTTTTCACTCATTTGCAGAGAATATTTAAGTTTATTTACAAAGTATTTGCAATACATGGAAAATAATAAATTTATATGTTGTCTAATATGTACCTATAAAAAATTATTCATTTTATTACCATCCTTTTTGTATATTTCATTTGATTCATACATAATTGAAAAGAATTAGGTCTTACAAAGAAATATAAAGTAAATTTTGGGAGAAATAAAAATTATTTTGCCAAGTGATCTCTAGCTATACCTAATATTACCCAAAGTGGTGTATTTTCTTGTTTTTTGTACATTCACCTTTGTATATCAATGCCTGAGAGAATGCCCATTGCATAGTAGACAGTATATAAATGTGAATCACATTCATAAATAAATGAATAATGAGTGAGTCACGTTTTGAAAAACATAATACATAATATCTCAAGCCTCCTTTGAGGCTTTTATTCTCCACATTGTCAAAGACAAATCCAGCTTTTACTGATATTCATCAAATTATATTCTGATTAAATCTTCACTGATTTAACTTCTTTATTTTTATTTATATCTAAGTATTTCAGTGATTTAGTCTTTACATTTGAATTATTGCATTCATATAAACGTGGATTATTTTTTAAAAAGAGGATTTATACTAAAAGTTTTTAATCGAGTTTTTATGAAAACTATGGATATCATTCTCCCTATTTAAAGTTTCTTCTGGAATTAAATATTTATATCAGACTTGGTTAGATTCAGAGACACCATTAGTAAATAAGTGGGAGTTGTTTTTATTTGTTTTAAACATATCACTGTGGTTTTTTGTATATGTCAGACAATGCACTAGTTATTTTGCCTTTATTACTTCTTTAAATTTATACAACATCCATAGGAAGAAGAAAATATCTCTTCATGGCTGCGGGAACTGAGGCTTGGAGTTGTTAAATAAACAATATGTAGTTATAGGTTAATGGATAGCAGACAGGATTTGAACCTAGGGAATCTCTCTTTAAATATGATGCTTTCAAGTATTATGCTATGTTTCTTTCCTCAGATAAGACACTATATTATTTTCCAAAGTAAATATAGACCCTATCGTAGTATCTGACACAGATAAGGTGTTCACATAATTTGTTGGAACAGGATGCTTAATCTAAGGTGAAGTCTGTTATAATAGCAAATACCAAGAATACAAACTCATTTTTCATAGTAGGAATGATGTAGAAATTCTGTACTGAAAGATTTCGGATATTCTTTATAGCACGTTATAAATGTATAAAGTTCATTTAATTGAAAGGAAAAATGGAAAGGAGTTATCATTATTAAATTTTTTGGCTAATGCCACCTAGATGGTTTCTAAGATATTCAAATTTAAATATATGAAATGTATTTTTTAAAGTACATACTGCTGTTATTTGGGAAAGTAATACAGATCTTTCACCCTCTAAATGGGTTTCAAAGGTTGTGTGTGTGTGTGTGTGTGTGTGTGTGTGTATCCTCCAAGGTGAGAAATTCTGCTACCAAATGTCAATTTTTCTAGTTTGCTTTTTTCTTTTTAATTAAAAATATTATTGATGTAATTAACACATACTGCTATATTTAGTTTCAGGTACACAATATAATGATTCAGCAATTCTTTACTTTACTCAGTGCTCATCTGGATAGACGTATTTGTATTCCCCTTTGTCTATTTTACGCACTCTCACACCCGCCTCCCTCTGGCAACTACCAGTTTGTTCTCTGTATTTAAGAGTTTGGTTTTTTGTTTGTCTCTTTTTTCTTTGTGTTAATTTTCCTTAAATTCCAAATATTAGTGAAATCATTACAGTATTTGTTTTTCTCTGACTTATTTCACTTAGCATTATGCCCTCTGGCATGTTGTTGCAAATGGCAAGATCTCATTCTTTTTTATGGATGAGCAATATGCCATTGTCTATATATACCACATATTTATCCATTCATCTATGGATAAACAGGGGTTGATTCAATATTTTGGCTATTATAAATAATGTTGCAATAAACACAGGGGCATATACTTTTTTGAATTGGTATTTAAAATTTATTTTTAGTGTTAAAATATTTACCACTGCACATTTATATAATCTATGCCAAATTCATAGGATTCAAATTCTATACTTCATCTGTAAATTTGTGTCAGTCTTTGACTTCATTTAAAGAAAACAAAAGCTCTTAAAGGTAATCTAAACATTTTAGTGTTCATTTTTACTTACTTTATTTTATAAATAAGTATACATATACTTCATTTTATAAATAAATATGCATATTAAATATGTATATTTATACATATTTTAGCAATCTTAAATTACACACTTTTTTCTGTCTAAAAATTACCTCTTTTTTTTCAATGAAGTCTTCGTTTTTATATTCTATCTGTAATGATACTAGCATTTTTTCCACAAATATGTGAAGCTCTTACATTCTCTATTTTACCTTATTTCCACAGGTCCATTTCAAACTCAATTATTACAATTACAGGCTTCATTTTGAATATTCTAATTCCCATTTGAAATATGCCTACAAATGTGTTTGAACTAACATAGACAATTACTTATTCTGCCTCCATTTTTTTTCCAGGGCTTGGGATGCCAATCTTCAGTCATCATAAACCTTCAAGTACAGCATTCATAAAATTTATTTTTTGAATATATAAATATTTATACATTTATAGAATAAATATATCCTTTTTGTGGTATGCAAGTTTGCTCCAGTTTTGCACATATTTCAAATATTTATCCTGGTAACACCATACATCTTTTTAGATCACACAATTATTTTATATAAGAGGTTAAAGACACTCAACTTTTAAATAAAGAGGAGGATATTGGACCTTGCTACTGAATATATAAATAATAGTCTGTCAATAAAAGATAATTCTGTTTAAACACAATCAACATCTATAATTAATCTCAGAAGGCATTCATAAAAATAATTATTTAAAATGAAACTTAAAGCAAGCAACTACCCCCTACTACCTGCTTTATAACTTTTTTTCCTGATTTAAATTTTCCTTTCTTTGTCCTCATTATGATGGCTTATAAATTAATTTTTTAAAGTTAAGAGAAATGTAAGTTTTATCTGTCTTAGATCAATAGTTCCATCAAAAAGTAGCCCAAGGGATGCTTGTGTGGCTCAGTCGGTTAAACGTCTGCCTTCAGTTGGTTAAGCGTCTACTTTCATGATCCCAGGATCCTGGGATAGGTGTTGCATCTGCTGAACAAGGAGCCTGTTTCTCCCTCTGGCTGACACACCCTCTGCTTGTGCACTCTCTCTCTCTCTCTGACAAATAAATAAAATAGATTAAAATGAATCTTTAAAAAAAAGAAAAAAGTAGCCCGAGAGGTAAAAATTACACATAGCTACACAGAGCTACTTTTATTAGTAACAAAAGTACTTAAATCATGTAAAAAGCATAGGAACAAATTAAAAAGAATAAAGTATTGACACATGATAACATGAGCGAACCTATTAAACATTATGCTGAAAGAAGTTAGACATGAAAAAACACATATTGTATGATTCCATTTGTGTGAAATGTCTAGGAAAGTACAGATTATTGTTTTCCCAGTGCTGAGGGTGGTAATGGAATATGGCTGTAAATGAGCACAAAGTTTCTTTTTAGGGTGACGGATGTTTCTAAAATTAGATCATGGTGTAGTTGTACAATTCTACAGTAAGCTGTACATTTGAAGTGGATCAGTTGTGATGTATTAATTATATCTCAGTAAAAGACATAACATTCCCTTCCCCCCCCAAAAACTGTAGAACAAAGGCACTAGCCAAAAAGACTAAGACTTGAATATCATTTTCTCTAGCCATAGGCCTTCTCCTTGATTCATGCTTGATCATATTCTCAGTTGGAAATGGTGACATTGAAACTATAGGTGAACACCTTGAAGCTGTTGAGTAAAGAGATTGAATCTCAAAGGTTTTAAGGTGAAATCCAATATTTAAAACAAAAACTATCTGATGTTCTTAGAAAGTACAAAACTATTTTTAAATTATTGCACTTTTCTCTTTTTTTATTGATGAAAAAAGCTTTAAAAATTTCATTGTCCTCAGAATTAATGTGATAGTTGTGTTTCCTTGTCTGTTGCCTGCAGAAAGCTCAGGATATGAGTAAGTAGATGTGCTGACAGTGCATGATACAGTACAAAGATCGCATTCTACTTAGTTTGTGAAAATTCATATCCTAGTTTGCCCAGAGAGGTAAGGTTAGTGTAAACTAGTGAATTGGTGAACAGATAACGGAAGGGACTGGTGAGTGGTCAATGAGGCCTATGAAGTTGTGAAGGTAGTTATGATAATGTTTTTGAAACACATTTCATTTCTTAAACCAGGTGTCCCATGAATATAGAGAACTGGATCTGATTGTACAATAATTCAATTCTACAGTGAGAAAATTGTTCGCCAAAGTGAGGTGAATTATCTCTTTCAGAAATGCAAAGTTTCCAGCACACTACTATACTGGAAGTGATTATTTAACAAAAGTCATTCTGATCCTTTGAAGTTAATCCAATTCACATGGTTAAAATGTGTATAACTAGTGACTATTTACATTGGGTAATACCATCTTTTCATGTTAAATTTATATTTAAAATATTTGTGTTAGTGGATTTTGGTAGCTGCTGTTTTACAACCACTGAACGTATGCATAGTAAAAAATGAAAAATGTTAACAATTAGGTAGGCTTTATCTCTTAATACTTTTGAAATGAAATTTTACACCAGACTTTAAAACTTAATAATTGCCATTCTGGCAGAAATAAAAGAAATAGAAATGTGTAAAAATGAAAAAGATCTTCCATGGAAAATATCTGGTTACTTGTTCCTCTATAAAATTTGCTAGTTGGGAGTGTCGATTGTGTTAATGGAGAGAGCAATTTTAAGCCATAATCAGGATTAAGCCTCCATAAGACTCTTCATTTTTCTTTTCCATTTGATGACAATTTTCTGTAATTAATATCGGTCCTTTTTTACATACACCAATTGCCTTGATATTACAAATAGAACATTGTGCTGTAGCTTTAGGTAAGGAGTAAATTAAGAACAGATGAATTCTTAATAACAGTCCTCTCTCACAAAACGTTCATGATTATAAAATAATATGAGTAAATAATTGCTGAGGATGTGAAAATATACAGGAAAAAACTCAACTTAAAATGTTTGAGTTTTCTGAAATTTCATTAATTTAAGTTCATCTGGTCCTGTTTGCTTGAGAATACCCAAGAATCTAAAAAAATGCATTACAATATGAAAGAATTAAGCACTTGTCCATTTACAGATGAATATATATAATCTTTTAATGTTAGAAATAAGATTAAAAATAAGCATTCAAAATCACCTGAATTTTAATTTTCAATGGGTTATTAGTCATGAACATGTAAAATTACTTCTGGTTTATACAAGTACAATGAACTACCCAGTCAATAGGAAATTTTGAGGGTTTTTTGTTGTTACAGGAAACAAAAAAAAAAAAATGAAACATATATCAAAATATTGCTAATGGTTTTGTCCTATCGGAACATTTTTAAAAATGTATGTTACTCATATTGGTTACTCATATTGATTTCTTTTTCTGTTACTCATTAACATTCTCTATTTCTGTATAGTACATATATTTTTTATGTTTTTAAAATAAATGTATTAAAAATAAAACTTTGGGGATCATTCATATTTTGAGAGTTTACTTTGACAATTTTTATAGGTACAGAGGAATAGAAATACAAGTTCTAAATTAAACAACTATGTTTTTATTTCAAATCAAATAATCAATGATTCTAAAGTCTTTGAATAGATCTAAATGGTTTTTCATACTGGAAAACAAAAGTCCAACCTTTAGTGAATAAATGGACTTAAAGTTATTAACAAATTAACTCTAACTAAAATAAAACAAAATAATACAAACAAAAGGATGAGTGACATAAATTTGAAAAATTACATAATTTTAATTAATAGCCAGAATATGAATATCTTTTCTCTCAATTTTCTTTCAATAAAAGGGGGATATTAACTTTGATTATTAACCCAGTCAACCTCATACTCATTACTAAAAAAGTTATAAATTAGGGCAATAACCTTGCAATTCAAACGAGTACCTCTTGGAACTACAGAATGGAGTAATGAAATTCATAGTGGGGGTGATGGTCTTCCAGAAAATTCAACTTTTCCTATTGTATGTTAATATGGAATAAAGCTATTTGCTTTAGAAAAGAAAAAATCATTTTTAAAAAAGAAGCTTTCATTTAAAAACAAAATCTTTTCTCCATACAGACAGTAACTTCATCGCTTTCACACTTAAAATTTAATGATGCCTAAAACATGGCTTATTATTATGTTCATTAAATAAGGATGATCACCATGGGAACAAAGGTGTGACCAAGTTACTTCATCATGTTCCCAAATATATGTTACCTTTAGACAATGAACATTCACACAAACACAAGTATTTTATTAACTGAAGTTATATAATCCTTTGGAAGTGACAATGATGATTCATTAGTTAAATATCTTTTTTTTTTTAATTTATTTTATGCTGTTACCTGGTCTTGAGCAAAACTTGCAAAGACGACTTTAAAATTTTGTTTTACCAACATTGTGAAATCCCTGTCAAGCTTTTTGTTTAAAGTAAAAAGTGATTGTAAGTTTTCATTTTTAGAATTCCTGAGGGACTACAAAAGAGAAAAAAAATTCTGAACCTTTTAAGCTTACGAAGAGTTGAAAGTTATGTAGGACTTATATTTAGAGGGGACTTAGTTGAACAGTTTCAGGTTACAGCAAGAGCTTAGTAGAATAACAAAATATTGCTACTGCAGAAATAAGTTACTCTGTCACTTGGGACCCCCAGAAGAATCTACTTACATTTGAAAGAATATCAAAGAAACAAAACCCAGAGTTGAAGCACAAATTGAACAAAAAAAAAAAATAAATAAATTGCTTCATGAAAAAGAAATAAATAGATGAGAGGAAATAATTTAATTACCATGTTTTTATAATAAATACATGAAATGAAATATTTGTATAAAGTTCACAAAATGTTTTTGTTTTTTTCAGTTCAAATGAAGCCTATTTTAAGCAGAGACACATAGTATGGAATAAGCCAAATACTGGAGCTGAATTCAAACGCCTTTAAAAAAATTAGGGGGTATTTAGTAAGCTTTTAAAAGCATTAAGTGTACTCATTATTAGATGCAAAGCTTTGTTGAATAAATGTTAAACCTGCTGTATAAATCAAGTATGAATAAAATGCTTGTACATTCAGTTATACATTACCCTTTAAAAATAATTTCAAAGCACAACATTTAAATTTTAAGGCTTTACATTTAAAGTTCTGAAGTAGAACCAAAGATCATAAAGGTTACGTGTGTCTAACTTATTAATTTCTCAGTTCTTTCAAAAATCAAAGTTCAGAGGCACCTGGGTGGCTCAGAGGGTTAAGCATCTGCCTTTAGCTCAGGTCATGATCCCAGGGTCCTGGGATGGAGCCCCACGTTGACTCTCTGCTCAGCAGGGAGCCTGCTTGCTTCTCCCTCTCCCTCTGCCTGCCATGCCACCTGCTTGTGCTCTCTCTTTCTCTCTGTCAAGTAAATAAATAAAATCTTAAAAAGTAATAATAAATTAAAAAATAAAATAAAAATAAAAATCAAAGTGCACTTCCAGTGACCATGAGCTTTATTCCTGAGTAAATGCTGTTTCAGTTTTGTGTACTGATACACTCATGTGTCATGAAAGAAATATTTACATTTCCATGTTTATGTATTTATGGAGGAAGATTTCTGAATTAAGGGCACAAATTTCAAAGGCAATTGGTGTTAATAAAGGGATTTGAGTTATTCATATGCAGGCATGTATATTTTGTCTTAACATAATCACTTCTCTTTAGAGATAACATTTTGACATTTGCATTCTGTTCTGTAACTATATTTTCAATAATCATTTTAGAGATTATTTCCAAGTTTAGCCAGTTTCAATATCCATAATTAGTCCTTTAATGTGATGGATTTTCCATTCATTAGTTCTTTATTTTCTTATTATGCCAATTGAGTAAGTGCATTAGTTTGCTAGGATTACTATAACAAAGTACCACAAACTGGAAATCTAAAAGAACAGAAATGTATCCCTTTATAGTTCTGGAGGCAAAGAGTTTGAGATCAAGTACTGACCAGGCTGGTTCCTTCTGAGAGTTGTAGTAGATTGGTTTTGTGTCTCTCTCCCAACTTCTGGTTATCTGCTGGCACTCGTATTCTTTGGTTTCTGATGTATTCCTCCAATCTCTGCCCTCATCTTCACATGGTACTCTCCCTACGCGTGTGTTTTGTGTCCAAATTTCCCCTTTTCATAAGGACCTCAGTCATATCAAATTAGGAGTCTCCACTAGTCCACTATGACCTCATCTTAATTAACTGTATCTGCGATTATCCCATTTCCAAATAAGATCACATTCTCAAGCACTGGAGGTTAGGACTTCAACATATAAATTTTGAGGGTGACACAATTCATATTCACATCTGGTAAGTGTATTTTTAATTAAAAAAAGAAAACTACTGGCTGAGTAGTATGGGTAATATGTCCTTTTTAGTCCTTTCCCAGCTGAGAATGATTTTTAGTTCTTTCATATACACAAAACAATTATTCTTGTTATAAAGTTTTTGAATCATACTTTGGACAAGAAAACATTAGGAAGATATTCCCATAATGATCCGGTTTTGAAGCCATACTGGTTGTATGCACTTTATGGACATTTTTTTTGTTGTTGCCCATATATTTGAGGACTTTTTTCTTTATCATAGATATTATTTTTTAAATAAATTACCTGCCAAGCAGTAAACCAATTTAATTTCCAAAATCTGATGGCATTAGTTAGGGTGTTGGTTTTGCTATTGAAACAAATAGCCATAAATATTACAAAAGTTTACTGCTCATTTATTTTATTTGATTTTATTCATGTAGAAGTTCCTCTGTTATTAAGGCTTTTCTCCATGAAGTCACTGGGGCCCCAGACTTAATCTACCTTGGTGTTAATCACCCTCAATATCTAGCTTCCATCTTCTGGTCTGAAATGCTTATTCCAGTTTTTGCCATTTTATCCCTATTCCAACTATAGAAAGAAGAAATACAAATACATGGTTATTGGTGTTAAGGGCACTGATTAGTAACTTCTGCCCATTTTCTATGGAACAAAAGTTAGACGTATAACCACACTTAGCTATAGGCAATCTTGAGAAATATAGTCTCACTATGGGGAGCCATGTGCTCAACTGACATTTTTTTTTCTATTAATATAGAAGAATAAGCATAGGTATTAGGGCAAATAGTAGGTTCTGCTACAGTCTACACTTTACTTCTCTTAAATATCCATTTACAACCTTTTTTTCATGCAATGAAAACACTTGCATCTCCCACACGGAGTCAACCTCAATGTCTTATCCAGTTACTGTATCTTACTCAAAGTTTAAAATCTCTGGAAAATATGCAGTCCAACCTGTTAGGTCTGAATTTGGTTTATCATGGGCCAGGAACCTCTAAACTAAAAGAAAAATTATCTGTCTCCCTCTCCTGCTCCCCCACCCACCTCCAACACGCAAACCCAATTTGTAATAGAACAAGAACATGCCAACAAGAA
The DNA here is from genome assembly GCA_028646535.1 of Procyon lotor. NCBI lineage: Eukaryota > Metazoa > Chordata > Mammalia > Carnivora > Procyonidae > Procyon > Procyon lotor. The sequence continues at coordinate 1,949 of JAQQSY010000676.1, read as the reverse complement.
AACTGTCAGAGCTGTAGCAAAAAGATGCTTAAGGGGCCTCAGATGCTCCGTGCATCTGGGGAGGCTGCCCTCGTGCAAAGTGCAATTTCTTTATTGGGAAGGAGGTGGGTCAAAGACAAAGTAACATGGTTTCCATGTTAACAAAGCAGATGTGCATCTTGTTCCTGATGTCTACCCCTGTGAGATCTTCAGGAAGTCATTGAGGGTGACTCTTACACTTGATCATGCTCCATCTGCTCCATGCAGATGGTGGCCACCTCCATCATGTTCCTGTCTGCAATGCTGTGAGCAGAATCCTCCTTGTAGCAATTTCTCAAGACTTCTTTGACCACATTTTCATATTTTTCCAGAGTGATGTGGACATTGCATACGTGTAAAAAAGAAATCTCATTATTTCTTTCTAGCATAGCTATACCTACTCTTCCTCCTTGGTCGTGTGGATGGGTCAGAAGTATGATGTGATGGGTCAGGAAGTGCTCCAAATTGATCTTATGAGTCAGGCAGATAGATCCTTTGCCAAGGTTCCTGTTGCTAAAGAAGGCATGGTGGATTCGAGATCACATCTGATTGAGTTCCAGGTCAGGGACTTTGTTGAGGTCCTCCTTAGGAAGAGTGGGCTGGTCTCCACTTAGCTGCTTAAACCCCCGATCTGATCTAATGAGAAGCCTATATTGCCCACAGGCTCACTCACTTCCTCAGACTCAGGGTGGGCACCAACCATGGTGCCCTATGGAAGAGAACATGAGGAATGCATTGCTTGTAGGGCCTGGGATGGCCTTGGCTCTGCAGAAGCTGGTCAGACTTTAGGTCCAACATGGTGTGGACACCATGGCCAGGTCTGCACTCAGGTCAAGCAGTTTAGGCAAGAAAAATAAATATGCTATCCAAATCAGAGAGGAAAAAATAAAACTGTCACTATTTGCAGATGACACAATATTTCATACATGAAGCCCTAAAAATTCCACTATAAAACTAGTAAAACTGTTAGAACTAATAAACAAATTTAGTAAAGTTGTAGGATGCAAAGTCAATACAAAAATATGTTGTGCTTCTGCAATACTAATAATGAACTATCAGAAAGATAAATTAAAAAAATAGTTTGGTTTATAATTATATCAAAAAGTATAAAAGACCAAGGAACAAACTTAACCAAAGAAGCAAAAGACCTGTGCACTGAAACCTCTGAGTCACTGATGGAAGACATTGAAGAAGATACAACTCAATGGAAAGATACTCTATGCTCATGGATTACAGGAATTAATATTATTAAATTAGTATTATTAAAATATCTATACTTCCCAAAGTGATCTACAGATTCATTGCAATCTGTCTCAAAATTCTAAAGGTATTTCTTTAATAGAAATAGAGAAAACAATCTTAAAATTGTATGGAACCACAAAAGACCCTGTAAAGTCAAAGCAATCTTGAAAAAGAACAAAGCTGAAGGCGTCACACTTCCTAATTTCAAACCATAATAAAATTCTATAGTGATCAAAACAGTATGGTATTGCAATAAAAACAGACATGGAGATCATTGGAAAGAATAGAAAGCCAAGAGTCAAATCTACTCATACGTGGTCAATTAATTTAGAGTAAAGGAGCCAAGAACACACAACGGGGAAAAGAAAGTCTCTTCAACAAATGGTGTTGGGAAAATTAGACAGCCATATGCAAAACAATTAAATGGAATTACCATCTTATTTATGCCATACAAAAATTACCTGGAGATGGATTAAAGACTTGAACATAAGACCTGAAACCATAAAACACAGATGGTAAGCTCCTTGAAATCATCTTGGCAATGATTTTTTGGATTTGTTACCAAAAGCAAGACAACAAAAGCAAAAATAAACAAGTGAGACTACACCAAACTGAAAGGCCTCTGCATGGCAAAGGAAATCAACAAAATAAAGGCAACCTAAAGAATGGGAAAAATATTTACAAATCAT
>JAQQSY010000675.1:0-14915 GCA_028646535.1 Procyon lotor | reverse complement strand
TGCTGGCATATAGTTGCTCATAATATGTTCTTATAATTGTTTGTATTTCTTTGGTGTTGGTTGTGATTTCTCCTTTTTCATTCATGATTTTATTAATTTGGGTCCTTTCTCTCTTCTTTTTGATAAGTCTGGCCAAGGGTTTATCAATTTTATTAATTCTTTCAAAGAACCAGCTCCTAGTTCCATTGATTTGTTCTACTGTTCTTTTGGTTTCTATTTCATTGATTTCTGCTCTGATCTTTATTATTTCTCTTCTTCTGCTGGGTTTGGGCTTTCTTTGTTGTTCTTTCCCCTGCTCCTTTAGGTGTAGGGTCAGGTTGTATATTTGAGATCTTTCTTGTTTCTTGAGAAAGGCTTGTATTGCTATATACTTTCCTCTCAGGACTGCCTTTGCTGTGTCCCAAAGATTTTGGACAGTTGTGTTTTCATTTTCATTTGTTTCCATGAATTTTTTAAGTTCTTCTTTAATTTCCTGGTTAACCCATTCATTCTTTAGTAGGATGCTCTTTAGCCTCTATGTATTTGAGTTCTTTCCAACTTTCCTCTTGTGATTGAGTTCTAGTTTCATGGCATTGTGGTCTGAAAATACGCAGGGAATTATCTAAATCTTTTGGTACCAATTGAGACCTGATTTGTGTCCCAGGATGTGATTTCTTCTGGAGAATGTTCCATGTGCACTCGAGAGGAATGTGTATTCTGTTGCTTTGGGATGGAATGTTCTGAAAATATCTGTGATGTCCATCTGGTCCTGTGTGTCATTTCGAAGCTTTATTTCCTTGTTGATCTTTTGCTTAGATGATCTGTCCATTTCGGTGAGGGGGTTATTAAGGTCCCCTACTATTATTGTATTATTGCTGATGTGTTTCTTTGACTTTGTTATTAATTGGTTTATATAATTGGCTGCTCCCATGTTAGGGGCATAGATATTTACAATTGTTAGATCTTGTTTTTGGACAGTTCCTTCAAGTATGATATAGTGTCCTTCCTCATCTTTTATTATAGTCTTTGGCTTAAAATCTAATTTATCTGGTATAAGGATTGCCACCCTAGCTTTCTTTTGATGTCCATTAGCATGGTAAATTGTGGAGCGCCTCTATCTGTGGTGCGCGTGGCCCCACCTGGAGTCCCCAAACCAGCAGATTCCTGCTGTGCTCCCGCACTGCTCCTCCCAGAGGAGGAAGTAGGGGATGTCTCTGGAGCTGCCTCCCGTGGGGTCCCCGATGACGTGCAATGGTCCAACCATGTCTCAATTCATATAGTCCAAGGTAAGCCTAAAAGGCGTGGCCTTGCGCGGTTCCTTCTCTGCTGCTGGCTTCTCTGCCCCAATACCTGGGAGCTCTGCCGCACTCAGGCTCCCCTGGTCCCTCAGTGACCTGAAGGGTCCTGAAACTACACTGTTCCCACAAGGGCTGAACCCCCGGTTAGCCTCCAGAGTGATGTCCCTCATCAGAACAGACTAAAAGTTCCGAATTTTGTGCTCTGCGGCTGCTGAGAGCTGGCCCCTCCCCCCAGAGTCTCCCTTCCCATCGCTTTGGATTCACTTTTTCCACCTGTCCTACCTTTCTGAAAGTGGTCGATTTTCTGCTCCTAGAATTTCTGTTCTTTTTTTTTTTTTTTTAAAGATTTTATTTATTCGACAGAGAGAAACATAGCGAGAGAGGGAACACAAGCAGAGGGAATGGTAGCGGGAGAAGCAGGCTTCCTGCTGAGCAGGGAGCCCAATGTGGGGTTCGATCCCAGGACTCTGGGATCATGACCTGAGCTGAAGGCAGACGCTTAACGACTGAGCCACCCAGGTGCCCCTAGAATTGCTGTTCTTATTCTCTTCTCTCTCCTGTTGTGTTTGCCAGATTTTAGAGTGGTTTTCTGCCTCTTTAGTTGAACTTCTGGGAACCAATGTTTTCTCTGCCTCCTACACCTTCACCACCTTCCCATACTTGATTTATTAGCATAGTATCTTGTGCATATCATGTGCAGTGCATATTAAATTTATATTTACAGGGAACCTGAGTGGCTCAGTCAGTAGAGCATGTGACTCTTGATCTTGGGGTTATAAGTTTGAGTTCCACATTAGGAATAGTGATTGCTCAAAAAAAATCTTTAAAAAAATTTATATTTACAAATGATGAAGGGAAATATAAGTAAAACTTAATTTGGCATTTTGTAAACTCTTTTAAGTGAGATGAGCCTATGCTCATATAGAAAAGGATGATTTGCCAAGAATATATTCAAACTTTAGTTCAGTACAAGACTGCTTATAAATGGCCCATTCATATAAAATATAAAAGACACTGGGGCACCTGTGTGGCTCAGTTGGTTATGTGTCTGCCTTTGGCTCAGGTCATGATTCCAGGGTCCTGGGATCAAACCCCCTGTTGGACTCCCCACTAAATGAAGAGACTACTTCTCTCTCTCCCTCTGCTCTCCCTGGCATGACTCATGGTCACTTTCTCTCATGCTCTTTATCTTTCTCTCTCAAAAAAATAAAATATTAAAAAATATATATGTATATATATGTCATATATATATATGACACACATCAGTGTAACTTACACATTTACACTGTTTTTTGCCTGTATCTTTGCCAGATATTGAACACACGGAGTAGGCAGAGTGTTATTGTTCAATATGAATACTAACTTTCTCTTTTACTTCCCAAATATTCTGACCCAAATGTTTTTTTTGTTTTGTTTTGTTTTCTGAATCTGATAATGTTGGATCACATTTTTAAAAGATGTGTAATTGAAGCAGTGAAATAAAGCAGAGCAATGGGTAAGATTCCCTCATCCTTCAAGGATTTTTCCTGGCTAAACAAAATATATGAGATTTGGGGATTATTACTCCAAAACACCCTGGACTGGATTATATTGGTGAAAAGACTACAGATGCTTCTACTGGGTTGAGACTGTTAACACTTTCACATAAAGTGTCTTCTAAGTAGCCCATTTATCTGAAAGGTATTGTGAATGCTATGATATAAATACACATTTTTTTCCCTACCTAAACTTTCTTTTACTTTTACTTCTACTCACCAGATCCTTAATTCTCTCCTTTTCTCTGAGATTTGAAAACTTTTAAGGATTTCTTTCTTTTTTAAAAAAAAAAATTATTTATTTACTTGAGAGAGAGAGAGAGAGAGAGAGAGCGCATGAGCGAGCACATGTGTGCACGAGAGTAGGGGGAAGCGTAGGAGGAGAAGGAAAGAGAAAATCCTCAAGCCAACTTCCTACTGAGCTTGGAGCCCAATGCAGGGTTTGATCCCAGGACCCTAAGATCGTGACCTGAGCTGAAATGTCAAGAGTTGGACATGCCTGGTGGTGGGTATTAAGGAGGGCACATATTGCATGGAGCACTGGGTGTGGTGCATAATCAATGACTCTTGGAACACTGAAAAAATGAAATAAAATTAAAAAAAAAAAAGAGTTGGACACGCAACTGACTAAGCCATTCAGATGCCACTTAATGATTTGTTTCTTAACCATGTCAGCTATGTAAGAAAACTGTTAGCACATAAATTTTAAGTGAAATTGCTTGGAATGAGATCTTCCAGGGGAAACATACAGAGAATTATCTGAGGACAAAACATGGAGCTTTGGAGCACATGGACCCTTAAAAGGTGAACAGAAAAAGAAGTTGAGAAATCAAAGATGGAATGGCTTGAAAGTTTTGACAAAAATCAGGTTTATAGAAAGCAAAGGGATAATTTTAATAAAAAGAAAGTAGTGATTACTGCTAAGAGCATTTTAGTCAATTTTCTGGTTTAGTCCTTGCTTCAAAATTAAGCTAGTGAGTTTATCAATGTATTTTTATGAGAACTAACAAATAATTTGCTCTGCTTAGAAATGCCAAAGAAACTATGAGCAACAAACTGAGTGTTTTGGAGGGGGTGGGGGTGGGGGTTGGGCGAGCCTGGTGGTGGGTATTGAGGAGGGCACGTACTGCATGGAGCACTGGGTGTAGTGCAAAACAATAAATCTTGTAACACTGAAAAAAAATAAATAAATAAAATTAAAAAAAAAAAAGAAAGAAATGCCAAAGAATTAGATTTTTCCTGAGTCCTTGTAATCTGAACTATTTCTATTCCTAACTGATATGTGATAAATACACAACCCATATTGTTTCAGGCAGACCTGGAGGAGGGTGTATAGAGATGGATTATTAGAAATAAGCAATATTTCCTTGGCTTTCACTTTTATCTGTTATTTTGAAACTTGACTCTATTCAAAGTCTTTCTTACTTATAGCTAGGAATTATGCTAGGTAATAAACATGTGTTCCTTAACACAGTCTCAACCTCTACAGGTAGCCATGGCCTCTAGCCCCTGCACCTCCAATACCAGAGTTCTTGAGGTATATTGCCCTGCAGGCACTGTTAGCTGTGCAGTGTATCACGTTCCTCATGGAGCTGGGGGACAGCTGATATCCTGTACCTCATGGTGTTATAAGGTCACTGGGGAGTATGTCTTTCTGTTGTCTTAGTATTTTTTTCCCCAGTGAATATATCCTCAAGGATTGGGTTGAAACTCACCCAACATCTTATGAAATGTTTTTTTAAGAAACAGCCTTTTAAGTTTTGTTTTCTGTTCTAACCTGTAGTATCTATTTCCCTAAAACTCATACATCAGGTTAAGTCAGAAGACAAATTTGATTAGTAGTGAACTCCTTATTGTATTCACTATCAGGCTTACTACCAACCCTGTTGATTTTATTGGGGCAAGTTGTTTTTATTGGGCCTAGTCTATGAAGTTGGCTCTTATCTATTAGGATGGACTCTGCTCAAGGAGATCCTTTGCCTCTCACTCAAATAAACTTCTGTTGGGCTGAGCTGATGTCTTCCAGACCTGTACACAGGTGTGTCTGATTCTGTGCTATGCATACTGCATAGGATTTACCTGAGCTAGTCTCTCTCCATTACGTAGCTACAACCATGGTTCAAGCCTGTTATCTAAAATAATAGTTTGCCCCACAACTTCAGACCAAGAGGCATTTTATCAGATGGTCATCTTGTGAGTAAAAACATTAAAACAATAACAACAACAACAACAACAACAACAACAACTTTGGGATTAGGTGTGGTGGGAGAAAAGAGTGACTTTATGTCTACTGACCTGGATTCATGGACATGTGCCTAGCTTGCTCAACAGAGGCCTGTCATTTCTGATTTCTGTTCTGAGACAAAACCCTATCAATGTCAATCCTATGTACCAGTCTATTGTCTTTAAAAAGTCTTTTTTTTAATTTCTTTTTTTTTAAAGATTTTATTTATTTATTTGACACAGAGAGAGAGAGAGAGCACAAGTAGGCAGAGAGGCAGGCAGAGACAGAGGGGGAAGTAGGCTCCCCGCTGAGCAGAGAGCCCAATGCGGGGCTCAATCCCCGGACCCTGACATCATGACCTGAACTGAAGGCAGAGGCTTTAACCCACTGAGTCACCCAGGCACCCCAAAAAGTCTTTTATATTTTTTAGATTATGCATGACAAATTTCATTTAGGAAAATATATGACCCTATTTTAAAAATAATTTTTATTCTGGAAAGAGGTTTTATTTCCATTAAATTTAGTAGTTCCTCAGATTTTAGAGAAGGTATTTCCATATTTAACTCCCTTGGTCCTCCCTTCTTCCTACTATGTATTAGGCCCTGTGCTAGAATCAGTTTTTCATAATTTGAAATGCCCAAGGTTATCTGGAAAACTGACTAAACTCAGATTGGAAAATACTCTGCACCAATCCGACACCCAGTGGTTAATTAAAGAGAGCAACTAATCTGACATTCTCAGACTATTGGTATGACACATCAGAAAGAAGCTGAATTGTTTGCTCAACTTTGTCATTTCTTTTCGAGCACCTGAAATCTGAAGAGTGGAGAACATGTTCAAGTAGGGAACAAAAGAATTGCTTTGGATATAAGGGATGGAAGGTGGTGGAAAAGGAGTAAGTGAAAATAATATTTAAAATATGTGCAAACCAAGGTTTTAATTAGGTAGTTTAAGAAATTGCAATGTAAAACGGCCTTTACCAAAACCTTTTTTTTTTTTTAAAGAGTTATTTATTTATTTATTTGACACAGAGTGAGAGATCACAAGTAGGCAGAGAGGCAGGCAGAGAAAGAGGGGGAAGCAGGCTCCCTGGCGAGCAGAGAGCCCCATGCGGGGCTCGATCCCAGGACCCTGGGATCATGACCTGAGCCGAAGGCAGAGGCTTTAACCCACTGAGCCACCCAGGCACCCCACCAAAACCTTTTATTAAGCAAAAGCACAGAATAGTAAATTTAGGTATTAAGACTCAACATCGTCCTGATTATGAAGGACAAAAAAGCTGAATTTAAGAAAATTTGTGTACTAAGATGATTATTGCAATTCTGTCAATGTCACTCTGATCTTTTGCTTTTTTGGTAGAGTGCTCTCATGTATACAGAATAAACATTTTATATTCATCCAGCTTCGTATGGAAGTTAGACTATAAAACTTTGATGCTGACTAGCGAAGTGGCCGTTTTAGTTTCAATATTTTCTCTCTGAACCCATTGGAAAAGATTTTAACAGATTTTCATCCAAGATAGGCAAGCACTTGTAGAAGCAAAGCAAAGTGCTGGTATGCAGTTTCAGAAATCTGTTGACTGCATGTTCCCATATGTGTTCCAGGAAATTCACATTTGGATTTCAGTACAACTCAGAGTTATGGTAGTGCTATCCAACACTTTTTTGGAAGGGAGTTTGCTTGATACCAACATAAACCTTGCCAGAACTCAGCAGGCCAAATTCTAGTTCTGGAATATGTGGGAACCAAGAGATCAGCCGTTAAATGATGAGGGCTGTATCACTTTCAGTGCTCCACAGAAACAAATTCTACCTAATGGTCTAGAAGTTCATTTTGAATATAACCAATAATCTTTTAAAACTGAAATGTCTCCTTTGTGGCATTTTATGGGGCATGTAACATTTAATAACAAAATTTACTATTACATTTTTTCTTCTGAATACTGGTTAAAATGTTTCAGCTTTTCAGACTTAATTATATCTGGCCAGACATGTACAATTATGCTTACCTTTAGAAATGAAAACCCACTAGTATTCATTGTGTGTATTAAACGAAGTTAGAAATTCAATCATTTTATAGCTAATCTGTATCAAAACTGCCTGGTTAAAGTGATTGGATTGGCATTGAACTCCTTATTGAATACAAAGCTTTTCATCTTCTAAAATATTGCTATTAATTTGGCAAAAATGATGTGTTAAAATTACAATACAGGTAATAAAATAAGAAATCATAAACCACAATAAATTTAAGAATGTCCTTTTCTTTTCTGAGAAAAACTATAAAATCCAAGTGCCTGCAGTGATCTCAAACGTCAATTGTCAAGTACCCAGGCTTTAGCAAGGTGAGACCAAGGCTTTCAGGATAAATTATTTTTTCTATTCTTAAAGATCCTGAATACATGCCCTCTCTCAGACTGTTTCAATGCCTATCCACATAATAAAGCATCTGAGTAATCCCAACTGTGACCCATCCTTCAAAGTTTTACAAGTATTTCTGCTAATGTTTTAAAATTCATTCATCTTGTTATGGTGTAGAATGACTGGTTAACATCCTCTTCATAATGGCCTTTTATGTTAAGAGAGCAGTCAATAAAGCATCCTCTTTTTCATCTTAAGCCATTTCAATTTCTTTAGCTGTATATAGTAAGAAGTAGTTTGAATAGTTTTCTCAGAATAGTTTTCTCTTGACCTCAGGAAATTTTGTTTTTAATACTTCCTTCAGAAGAGGGAAAAATTTGATAAAGCTTTTTAAGGAAAGTATAAAAAGTGACAAGTACACTATTTTTCCTTATCTTCTTTATGTAAATCTGTATATTTACTTTCATATTTGACTGGCTTTTGTATTCAAAGAATGTTTAACCTCTGAGCCATTAGATTTGTGATATCTTTTGTTTTTCTGCCTTCTGGTGCTCTGTTAGGCTTCATCAATCTTATACCTGTTTACTTGGAGAGAAAAATTCTAGATGCTTTAGTAGGATTTTGTGACTTCTCAGTATATCGTATCTTTTGTGAAAATTAGATAGTTAATCCAGGACCTGCTGTTAAATAGAAAAGTGGATTTGACAATTTTATGAATTCTACAATCCATATTACTTATGCAATTAATTTTCTCAGATGGCCATTAGTATTCCAATTTTACTATTTACTCTTATTTTTTAAAAAAGATTTTATTTTTTCATTTGAGGGACACAGAGAGAGAGAGAGGGACAGAAAACATGAGCAGGGGGAGGGGCAGAGGGAGAGAGAGAAGCAGACTCTCTACTGAGCAGGGAGCCTGCCACTGGGCCTGATCCCAGGACCCTGAGATCATGACCTGAGTCAAAGGCAGATGCTTAACCACCAACTGAGCCACCCAGGCACCCCCCAAATTTTACTGTTTAAAAATAGTAAGCGAGAGGCCAAGTCACTTGCCTAAAGTGTTGTGGCTTATTAGTCAGAGTCATCTGGAAACCTTTGGACCAGCGCTCTCCCTACAAGGCCACATGGCTCATATTTCACTTTATTTGTGTAGATAAATCTTTATACTCTAAGCGCTTCATTTTCTGTTCTTGAAAAAATGTACTAACAAATGCAGTGGAAATTTGGGGGAAATAAATACTACATTTTTTTTCTGCCATAAAAATAATGTTTCAGTGTTATTGTGCTGTCATTAAAAGCTTGGCCTGTAGACGACTGTGTACAAAATGATTCATCTTAGAACCAACCTTACTGTCCAGAGTTTAGTCTTCTGGGGTTAGTATGGGTAAGAAGGCTTATAATGATATATACAAAGTATTTCCCAACAATAAAATCTTTGGAACTAGAAATGATCATTACTGATGTGATGTGTTTTATGTGTTTTCCCTCCCACCACCAACATTTACTAGATAATCTAGATATAATCCTACCTGGAATCAGGTAAGTGTACTAATCACTTTTGGAAGACTTTTTCGTCTATGGATATAAAACTAAGTAATCAAGAAAATGGTGATTTTACCAAGATGCTTTTCAATCTATCAAAGTTAATTTTTGCTACATAAAATAACAAACAATCATGATTCTGTTAATTGAAACATAATTGAAATCTATATTATAGTGTCTCTTAGGGGCCCATTTTCAGTGAGGACTGTGAACACAAGCTTTACTTATTAGCATACCCCAGATATGCTATTTCCTCCTAAATTTTAGACATTGTTTAGCATTGTAAGGAAACCTATCATTTCAAATAGTTCCATGATGTTGGGATGCAGATTGGTGTTTGAGCTCCTGAAATGTGAAGCACAATACCAAAGACGACAACTTTGGAAAATATTTTGAAAGATCTATGACCTCATAAAAATTTCACTTTCCTTTAAAATGTTTAAAAGTCCTCTGATGGCTAGTAAAATCTAATCATAAATTCTTTTTTCTCCATATGCCTTCAGGCTAAATGAAAAAAAAAGACCCAAGTTAGATATATACTCTATTGATTTGAACAAAAAAAAGATTTTATTTATTTTTTTTGACAGAGAGAGTGTGCACAAGAGAGAGCACAAGCTGGGGAAGAGGCAGAGGGAGAAGTAGGCTCCCTGCTCAGCAGGAAATCTAACGTAGGACTCAATCCCAGGACCCCGAGATCATAACCTGAGCAGAAGGCAGACACTTAACTGACTGAGCCACCCAGGTACCCCTACTCCCATTGATTTTTATTCCTGTTAAATATATCAGTTTACTAATACAAAAAAAGAGAACTAGAACTTGTAGATATATCATATCATCTGGTTCCTCTTAGGCACACAGCCTGCTTTCTTTCTGGTCCCAGATTAATAGATTAATTCTTATAATTGTTATTCATTAAGATGTACGAAATGTTAGTTTACAGTTAGAGATTTAGTGTTCTAATATTATATGATGCATAGGTCTACAATGGGTATTGAACTTTTTTTGTTCATAGTGGCATGTTAATTAGTAAACCACATTTGGTTAACCTGTATTTGGGTTATTGAAAGGTTTTCATTGATTAGGGATACCACAGGTAAGTTTGCAGGTAGTGACTTTTTTTTCTTTAATGCCAAAAGTTTTCTTTGAGTCACTGAATGGCTCATTTCTTTTAATCAAAATTTCATGTACAAATATGTTGAAAATTGCCTGGCATGGGAAAATCAAGGTAATTTAGAGAATTAAAATATAATGTAAGGCTACTTTATATTTAGAAATCTCTCAAGATAAATCTTTCCATGTCATAAATTCTTATACAAAACAATCAGATATAGATATATTAGTATCATGCTCAAATTTTGAATATAACTCAGTTGAAATTGGTTTCCCACCAACTCTCTTAAAGGCTAATGCCATAACTCCTGCCTCTTGAGCCAAATCAGACAACGAACAGCCTCTTTGGCTCCTTAGTTGTGGGAAGACTTTGCAATGTTATGACCTCAGTTTGAGCAAAAATACAGTTTGAAATTATAGTATCTCTTGGATTTCTTCACCCATTTTGTCTACAAAAAAAAAATACGTATTTACTGAGTACCTGAAAAATACTTTAATAAAGTGCTTTTCAGTGTTTCCAAAAACAGAATTGTATGGTAGTACCATAACAATTTTAAGCTTACTGACTTTTAAAAAAATTGCCAATTTTGATTTTGTTCTAGTCTTATTTTATTCTCATATGAGAATATGAGAATGTAGTTTTCCTAGTTTCGAGTGTTTGATTTGTAATGCTAATATTTCTAGAGGATTCAGAGCCATGTGAAGTTTGTTTGTAATAGGAATTTAGTGTTAGAAAACATTGTGGCAGTTTTCTCTACTTCAATGGCCATATTGTCTGAAGAATAGACTCAGTAAGTAAATTTCAAATTAAAATATGCGAATTTATTAATATGAGGAATATATATTGATCTATTGGCAAGCCATAAGACATTGAATGCTTTTTTTTTTCTTCTAACCCAGAGAAACTTTGAAAATTCCCACAATTAAGTTAGGGTTTTATATTGTTCTTTTATTAATAACCATTTCTCTAGAAGAAAATATGTGATGTTAACATCTAGCTAAGTGTAAGGTTTTTTTTTTTTTCTCTCTTTGTGCTTAGTTTCAACATTTTATTTTATAAATCACACATAAAAATGTCTTTCTTAAGAGGTTTTCTTCTTATGGAAATCTAAGTCAGATTGTGCTTAACAAAATCAGAAACATAAAGTTAATTCATTTGGATAGAAATTTCACATAAGAGTGTAGGTAAATGATATGTAACTGATTGAGAACAAAATAAAGTAAGGGCTCCAAAGGTAAAGTAAGGTAAAGTGTGGGAAGATTCTTATCTGATCTCAGCATGAATCCAAAAGAAATATATTTTCTGATAGAAAAAAATGATCGACATTAACATCTGGATATCATGTGGATATTTGCTCAGTAATTAGCAGCAGCCCCTGTTCAGCTACATTCCAACATCTGGAAACAAAACATCATAGGGACTAAAAATAAAGACAAGGAGAAAAGTAAAAAATTATTTGCTGTAAAATAGCATGGTTGTTCTACATTATAAATTAAAGGGATCTTGTCATCTTCACCGGGTGCCCCAAAACACTTTCTCCAATAGATATACCCCAGATACTACCTGGACCGTATAAACCGATATTTTATTATATTCAGAGGAAAAGATTGCAATTTAAATTATGCTTACGTGATTTAGGACTTAAAGAATGATTGAAATATTATCAAAGGATTTTCATACTGATGTACTTTTAAATAAACAGAATATATCAACATTAATTGGTAGAATTTTTATCTCAAATGTTTCTTCAGGGCATAATGGCCAAAAACTGTTTAAATTGTATTGCATGCCTTTGAGAATGTGGCTTACATAGGGTTAAAAGAGTGTGCATTGGTTAGTATATTATGGCTAGAGAATACATTTTTGCTAGTCTTAAAAGGACAAAAATTACAGAATTCCAACTATACTGGAGCGTCTGTAATTTTTCTCCTGTTAAGAATGGCAAAATAAATATATCTACTTGTGCTTAAGGACAATCTGATACTAGCAAGTTTTGTCTGACAGTAAGGCAGATTTTAATTCTCTGTTAAATTGTAGATTCTATGGAAGATACATAGTACTGTTTCTCTAAAGTATTGTGGAATATGTACCATATGTTTTTGAATACTGCTTATCTTTTAATTGACTTAAGAATAAACCCATATGGCAAACACAAGCAGGGCCTTTAGTTCATTGTAAGGATGGAAATATTCTCCAGAGATTTGAACTTTGCTTGCCAGATCCCTCTGGGCCAACTTAAAAGAGATTGGTCATTGTCTCTGACATGGTCCAATAATCTTGGCACAAGAAGGAGGACTGAAAACTGCCTATCTCTCTCTGGCCTATCAAACTTGGTTACCATCTGTGAGGGTGGCTCTGAGAGTTCTTTGGGGCAAAGACTACCCTTTATAGTTTTGTAGTTTTCTTCTCTGGTTTTAATTATTATTTCTTTATTATGTTAGTTAAAAAGTTTCAGTCCATCAACGAATTACCATTGTTTGGAACATCTGACCACTACTATTTGTACATGAATATTTGTACTAGATTGAAAACAGCCTGTAGTTTATCAAAAACAAGAACTTTGAAATATACCTGTTTTAAGCCAATGAACCAAAGATTTCTTTTTAAGATTTATTTGAGGGAGAGAGAGAGAGGGAAAGAACATGTGAGTGGGGAGAGGGACAGAGGGAGAGAGAATCTCAAACAGACTCCCCACTGAGTAGGGAGTCTGATGCAATGTGGGGCTCCATCTCACCACCCTGAGATCAGCACTCGACCCCAAATCAGGAGTTAGTGGTTCAACCAACTGAACCACCTGGGTGCCCCTTGAACCAAAGATTTCTAACCACTGTCTTTCTACCCTCTTATTCAGTAGCCAATATCAGGGTGTTCCTCTGGCATCATTAAACCATTTGCTCTTCATTACCTTCTGTGTCATATCCTAATGATTCACCCTTGCCTTCGAGCAATTCCTTCACCCCTACCTTCATCTCTTTCACATTTCTTTATTCAATTCACAGACCTCAACAAATTATATTTGTTCATTTGTTTCCTTTTTCATTTTGCTTGTGAACAGAACTATGAAATGTTTAAGTAAAATCGCATCTGGTAGGCAAACTTAGATGAGCTGATACATTTATCAACCCACTTCCCTAGAAGACAGAAGTCCTTCACCCTTCATTGAGTTTACTTATACTTAAATTATTTCATATATATATATGGCTATTAGAAAAAAAGGAAAAAGTTCTTCAGTAAAGTGATGCTATCCACAGGTGAGAACATGAATAGTTTGTATAATTTCATTAAATTCCAAAAGTGGCCATAAACAATGAATGTTAAGTTGAGAAGAGGGAAAATGGTGGCCCCTCTATTTTAAGGACTATGAATTTTGGAACTTGGCCTTGTTTTATAGCAGAAGTATCACTTGGAGGTTATTATTTTTGAAAAAAATAGTTTGATAATCTATATGCTGTTTTACTTTTTTTCTTTTTTTTTAAGTAAGCCCCACACCCAGGGTGGAGCCCAACATGGGGTTTGAACTTATGACCCTGAGATCAAGACCTGAGCTGGAAGCTTAACTGACTGAGCAACCCAGGCACCCTCTGCTTTGTACTTTTAAAAGTAGTTTCTAACATATCCTAAATATTTTTCAGAAGATAATTATCTTTCTTAATGACTTCATATGCTTATATTTGTGTAATATATTCTAGATGACTATGTAAGAAAAACGGATCATATCAAAATAGCAAACGTGTATCTGCAAAACTGATGTATTTTCATAAAAGTCAGAATAGAGTGGGATATTTTAGCAAATGTATACTCTTTTAAAAAGTCATCCTTCTGCTGTACTCGGCATTAATTAGACACATTAGAATAAAAGGACAAGCTTAATAACATTTGTGGGAGAGTGTGGAAAGACTGCAGAAACTCAGTAAAGATAAAGATATTCAGTAAAAAATTGTCTCTTTGAGGAGGATTAGAGGAGTCAGCAGGACTGATATGAAAGAGGGAAAGCACAGATTGAATTTCAGTATTTTAGAACATGATGGAAGACACTTATTTTAGTTCACCTAGAAAGCATTTGATTCCCTTCCAGCATAATTTTTGTGCAGTAGAGTCTAAGCTAAAGCTGTATTTCTCAGAATCCCTTGCAGCAAGGGTTCTACTTATAACCTAGTTTCCTCCAAGAGGACATAGTCATTGAAAACTGGAGGCGGAAGGTAGTGGTAATGGTTATGTTGAGGAGACCAGGTCAGTGGACAATCCTGATGGTGGAGGCACTTGCTTCTTTTATGGCAACCTGGATGGAGTCTAAGTTACTGGTTTCTGGCAACCTATCCCTGGTGTTTTAGTTGTAACACAGCAAAATGATATTTGTCTATTAGTTGTGAGTACACTAGAAGTTTGGGCATTTCTCTTTGATGCTCTATTCCTGGCTCTGTAGTATTTAAACTCAATTTTTGTTTCTCTCAGAAATTCTGTAAATTACCTAATTTTATTTTTTCAATAATATCCTTCTTCTAAAGTTAGCGATTATGGGTTGCTTTTTAGGTGATTAAGGGTCCTGCAAGATATAGCTATCAATAAAAATTTTTATGCAATAATAATTACTAGTGAATGCTTTTCACATGCCAGCATTTTAAATACTGTCTCAATTAATCTTCACATCTGTTGGCTGAGGCTCTTTCTCAAAACCACCAAGTGAGCACTGATAAAAAGATAGCAAATCCAGGTCTGTCTTGAAATAGCCATTTCTGGGTTGGAGGGCAAGATGGCGGAGGTGTAGGAGGCACAGAGAGCCCTGGGAATCAGAAGTCCAGCTAAAGAGGAGGAAATCACTCTAAAAGCCGGCAAACGCAACAGCAGAGAGAAGAGAATAAGAACAGCAAT
>JAQQSY010000674.1:0-14916 GCA_028646535.1 Procyon lotor | reverse complement strand
GTAAAATGTAGCTTAATCATAATCTCACACTGAAGATTTTGCATCACTTTTGCTATTATCATTCTTTTAAGAATTATAAGCCAAAAGAATTTACGCCTTAATGTGTCATTATATAACATTCCTTAAAAGAATTGTAAATATTGGTGTTTGTTTGACATTTTAACTTGAAAGCGATATGCTGCAAGATAATGTATTTAACAATATTTGGTGGCAAATATTCAATAAATAGTTTACATCTGTTAAACATTTCTTTACTTGAAAAAATACATATATATATATGAATATATATATATATGAATATATATATATGATCAGAAGACCAAGATGACTTGGTGTAATGTCTAAAGAACTTCTAACGGGAGCTTACTAGCAGTTTATCAGATAATAAAGCAACAAGAATTCTATTTTTTGGTCCTTAATCACTCTGGGCAAAAGGTAGTGAATGGAAATATTTTTGTTAGTTAATATATATGAGGTACTGAATATTTTTGCAGCCTGTTTTAAGAGACTTATGAGAAAGAAATGGCAATTTATAGTGTCTTCACACTATAATGTCACTTCTTGAACTCTATGACAATGTAAAATTAAGTTTTCTGGTATGCTGGGCCCTAATAAGCTTTGTACCCTTTTTCCAAAAATAGCCACAACTAATAGTAATTTGAAGCTATACCAATGCTAGTTGGTTTGAAATTGTCACGAGTGTTATAAATGTTATACACACTCTTTAAGTATATAGAGCTTTGTTTCACCGTAGAGAAGTTTTAAAAAAATTATGTATCAAGTGATCATGTTAAGTGATTTCGTTTTTCAGTTATGATAAAATAAAGGGAAAATCAGGATTTGTTTATCTTTTATAAAGATTTTAAGTGTTAAACTAAATTTCTGTTTGGCAATACAAATTTCTTTGCTACAATGCAATTTTTAAACTTTTTTCTTTATTTTTAAAAATAAATTTTTGAAGAATTATCATTGTCAGTATAAAAGAAAATCATCATATTAGATATGAACAGGAAATATATGGATAGAAGCAAAAAAAAAAAACCCAATAGACAATTGGATGAAATCTCATAATTTATGGACATTTTATTGAGTTGATTTTTTTTTTTTTCCCAAAAATACATAGCTGGTAAAACAATGGAATTGGTGATTTTAATACAATTTATTTTTATATAAATTACTCATTCTTGGAAATAGATGGTTGTTTGCAAAATAGACTTGTGAATATATAAAGAAAAAATATACTGTTTTATCTTTTTCTGAGCAGCAAACTTTTCTAATACAGACTAATACCATCTTCCCTCCAACTGTCTTGACCTCTTTAACAGAACTCACCAGTTAACCGCCATTCCCCTAGTCATTTGTTCTTATAAGCCATCTATCTTTCCATTTCACTGTCCAGTATCTCTGGCCTCCGTTCATAAGGTTTACCAGAAAGTTAACTCAGAAGGGAGGTTCTCAGGAAAATGCTGTTTCTTATATAATCCTAACGGGGCCACATTTGGATCAATGATGAAAAGACAAATATGGCCCCATTCAGATTCATCTCCAGAGAACAGAAGGAAGAGGAAGAGGAGGAGACATTTGTTGAGTACCCTTTTCTGTGTCAAGTGCTATTCTAGATACATGTATTTGATTTAATTCTCTTAACAGTCTCATGATTAAACTATCTACCTTGTAAGTGAGGAAACTGGTTTGCCTCCATGCTCTTTCCACTGATCTGTACTTCATCCATTGCCAAAAACACATTGTTTAGAATTCTTTTTCCTTAATACCGCACTGACAAAGCTTCCCTTGTCCACAGGGAAATGAGAAAAATTAGGACAATGTGGTAAGTTTTTTTCTTAAATACAATTGTATGCATTTTAAAGGACCATTCTTTTTTTGGGTATGACTGCTATGTTTTGGATATTTAAAATGCCCCTCTTCACACTTTTTAAAACAAAATGATATAATAGTCAATGATAGTTTTTGTTTTTTTTAGTAATTGCTGTTTAATTACCTTGTTAGCAAAACATGATATTCACAATCCAGTATCAATTCCTCCTAATTGTTTTTTTTTTAACTTTCTATATGGAAATGATTTAAAATTTACCGAAAATTGGCAAGAATTAATAGCATCAATACATCTTTTACCCAGATACCCCTGTTGCTTAAACTTTACCATTTTTGTTTTTATCTTTTGGTTCATTTGCCCTTAAGTCCCCTCTATCTGGATCATTTCCCTGTCCCTCTTTGTCTTTATGGCATTGATATGACATGTTTTTGGAGAATGCAATCTTTTGTCCCTCCCCTTAATAGAATGTTCCTCATTTGGGGTTTCTGCATTAGATTCAGGTTGTGCATTCTTGAAATACTCCACCAGTGATACTATGTCATCAGAGCATCACATCTGGACGCACAGAGTGTCCATCTCCTCATTGGTGATACTAATTTTGGTCACCTGGTCAAGGTATTTTTCAGTTTCTCCAATATATAGTTACTGTTCTTTACCTTGTGTCTAATAAACAATCTGAAGAAGACTGTTTAAGTCCACTCTATAACATCAAAAATTTCCACCAGGATTTAGCAGTCTTTGGTGATTTTTGCTTATCAGTCTTTGCTAGTTGCAAAATGCTGATTTTTCTAAGTCAGTGTTCTGACCTCATCTATTTGGCACTCAACATTCTGCTGTCAGCAGGAACCCTTTCTCCCCCAGGCATCCATTCATTTATCTATACAGATGTGTATACAGTTTTATATTTACTATTGTTTTGGACTCTTGGTTGTCTGTTTTTTCAGTGGCTTATAATTCATTACTTTGGTGCTTAAATTGTCTTAAATTTGCCAGTAGGAGTTCCTTCAGTCTGACTCCTGTGTACTTGTGGCATCCGGTTTAGTTTTATTTATTTATTTTAGCACATTCTCTTAAAAGATATTCTAGGATCTGGAATTAGCAATTTCTCCAAGAAGCCCTGGGGAATGATATTAGACATATAGATCTGGTTGCTGGGTGTCATCTGCTTCTAGGCCTATTCACACAGAATTAGGAAATGTGCGTGTACATCCGTAAACATAAATATGCATGTGCCATGTATGTTTTACATGTGCTTATATACACACTGTATTTGATTTCAGAAATCATGAGTTCACACTAATACCTCCAGTTACAATCCATCCTCAGGGGTCTTTTTGACTTCCCCATTCCATATTTCTATGTCTCTGTTTTTTTCAGAATTCTGGCACAAGTCAATTTATTCACTTGGTCAATCCTGTAGTACATCTAAGTTCTTCGAATTGCGTTTGCCCATGTCACTGTAAAAAACACTTAAAAGCTTGTTTACAGTTCTCTCCCTACCTGTACTCTGCCCAATAAGGATATATTACCTTCTGTGTTCATAAATTACTTGGGTTAATTATTTTTTTCTCTCACTGTGATTATGTTATTTATTTGAAATAAATTGGATTCATTTGTTTCAGTTTTTTTCCAAGTTTAAGGTCCCCCTACACATACACTTCACATCCGTGTTGATTAAATTTTTAAAATACATGGAATACTGACATGTTTCTAAAAGTCCTAACTATACCAAAGGTTTACTGAGAAGTGTTACCCTCTCATATCCCTTCTGTTCCATTCCCCAGCCCCTTCATATGTATCCAACTTCACTGTTCTCCCCACCCCCCGTGTTTCCTTTATGAAAAACATAATAAAGGTTTTTTTCTTATCCCCCCACCCTTCTCTTACAGTAAAGGTAGCATACGTATACAGAGATCAGCCCTTTTGCCCAGGACTGAAGTTTCTTGGGATACAGGACTTTCAGTGCCGAAACTGGGAGAGTCAGGCAAACTAGGATGACTGGCCACTCCATATACTTGCTTTCTAAAAACAACCCATTGATGCGTATTGTACATATTATAAAATTTGCACATATATCCTTAAAGTAATTTTATTGAGGTATAATTTTACAAAATTCACTTAAAGAATTGTGCAACCTGACAAAAATCCAGTTTTAGAACATTTTCATCATTCCAGTAAACTTTATCACACCTGGTTACAGTAAATGTGTGTTCCCACCACACCTTGCCTCCTCCCCTTTTCAAGGCAACCACTAGTTACTTCTTATCTACATAGATTTTCCTTTTCCAGGCATTTCATATAAATAGGTTCATAGAATCTTTTGAATCTGGCTTCTTAGTATGTTTTTATGTTCATCCATGTCATTGCATACATCAACATTTCTATTAGTATTCTTACTGCTAAATAGTATTCCGTTACATGAACTCCTGCTGTATTCATTTAACGGTTAATGGACGTTTGAATTGCTTTCTTTTAGGCCCTAATGCATAATACTGCTAAGATGATTCATGTGCAAGTCTTTTTGTTGACATGGGCTTTCATTTCTTTTGGGTAAACACCTAAGAGTGGAATTGTTGGGTTGTGTGATTAATTTTTTTAAGAAACTGTTAATACTGTTTCCCAAGTGACTTTACATTCCCACCAGCAATATATGAGGGTTCCTGTTTCTCCACATCCTCTCTAACATTTGTTACTGACTTTCTTTTATTATAGACGTTCTCATAGATACAAATTGGTATTTCATGGCTTAAATTTGCATTTCCCTAGTGACAAGTTGAGCATCTTTTCATGTGCTTATTAGCTATTTCACATAAGGCTCTAATGGACTTTGCTTTTTTCACTTTCATCTCCAGAAATCGCTGTATTTAAGTTCATAGAGATGCCCCCCAACCCCCGTTGTGGCGTAGCATTCCACTGTGTAGATGTACATAGTTTATCCAATCAATCTGCTCTGCTTGGGCATTGAAATAGTTCAGTGTTTTGTAAAATTACAGATAATGTTACAATGAATGATCTGAAATATTTCTGTTTTGTTCGAAGTATACCTTCAGGGTAGATTCCCAGAAATGGGATTACTAAGTCAAAAGACATATGCATATATACTTTTATCACAGATCGCCAAATTCTTTTCCATAAAGGTTGTGGTAATTCACATTCTACCAGGGAAACTTCAATATATTGTCAAGCTTTTGATGTTTTGCCAATCTGATGGGTGAGAAATGGTATCTCATTGTAGCTTTAATTTGTATTCCTCTCATAATGAGTGAAGTTAATGTTTAAGGACCATTTTTATATCTTTTTTCATGATTTTGAATTTGCTCATGCTTTTTTTCTAATGCAAACTTTTTTTTATTTTTATGTAGATAAATTTAACAATTCTTGCATGAAACCATCTGGGCTTGGTGCTTTTTTTGTGGAGTGATTCTTTGGTAACTTTATTTCTTGTATACAGATGGTTTTTGTAAGCTTTCTGTCTTTACAGGAATCAGTTTGTTAAACCATATTTTTCTAAGAAAGTATTCTCTAGGTGTTCAGATGTGTTTCATTTGAATTGGCATCTTTTATGTTTAAGATTTTTCTTCTGTATCAATAGCTATTTGTTGTTATTTCTTACTCTGTATATATGCACTTTCTCCCCTTTATTTTCTTTATTAAACTAGCAAATATTTTGTCTATGTTGTTTTCATTTTTCCAGGATTCTATGTATTACTTTGACCAACTGTTTTTCTGTTCTCTACTTCTTTAATGTTGATTTAAAAAATTTTTAATTTCTGCTCATATTTAATAATTTTTTTCCTTGGGTTTTGTTTTACCTTGTTATTTCCCTAGTTCTTTCAGTTGGGAATGTAACTAATTTTTATTTTTTATTTTATTTTTTATTTTTTTAAAGATTTTTACTTATTTGACAGAGAGAGATCACATGTAGGCAGAGAGTGAGGGGGAAGCAGGCTCCCTGCTGAGCAGAGAGCCCGAGGCGGGACTTGATCCCAGGACCCTGAGATCATGACCTGAGTTGAAGGCAGAGGCTTTAACCCACTGAGCCACCCAGGTGCCCCGTGTTTTTTATTGATATAGGTATTTAGTGCTATGAAATTTTCTCTGATTACTGCTTAGAGTGTAATCCTACAGATGTACTTGTTACCATTATTTTTCAGAAATTCTGTAATTTTTGTTTCTAGTCCCTATTTTGCCCAAGTTGTTTATTGCAATATCTTTAATTTTTAAGTGGAATAGCCTTTTTTGGTTGCATTTTTAATTTCTATTTTTATTGCAGTATGATTGGCAAGTATTATTTGTAATAACTTTAGAGTACCTGCTGGTATTTTCTTTATGCCCTAATATATGATCAAATTTTTGCATATCCATATGAATGTTCTATGTATACTTGAGAAGATTGTAAGTTCTCTATTATTAGGATGTGTAGTATTTAGTATATATCCAAAAATTCACCTTATGTCATTTAGTTCTTGTCTATCCCTATGTTTTTTTTGTTCACTTCACCTGTCTTGTTCTGTGTGTGAAAGTCTCAAATTAGTAGTGTTTCTCTGTTTCTCCTTGCATCCCCTGTAGTATTTGTTTCATATAGGTGATTGCTATGTTATTTGTTATGTATATATTCATACCTGTTACATTCTAAATGTGAAATATGGATTTTAACATTGTAAAGTGTTCTTTTTGCTCAGTGTAATCCTTTTTGAAATTGTCTTTTTACCTTGAGTTAAACCCATTCACATTTATTGGTATGACTGGTAATGTTTGGACTTAATTCTGTTATTTTTTTTACAGTTTTTGCACGGATTATGCTATAATTACTGTCTGTCTTTTTCTACTTGGTGTGCCCTCTTTGCTTTTGAAAAAAATTCCTTTTGGTATTTAGGAAAGTTTATATTTTTAATCTAGTTATGGCTTTATATTAGTATTTTATAAGATTTTTAATCCTCTTTTTTCTTACTTAAACTTTTACTCTCTGAGTATCAGTTCTAGATCCCATCCTTTAACTCTCACCTATTACTAAATAAGAGTCACTGTTCTTTTTCTGCATTTCCCTTTTCCTCTCCCTAAGTAGGCTCCATGCCTATTGAAGAGCCCATTGTGGGGTTTGAATTCACAACCCTGAGATGAAAGCCTAAGCTGAGACCAATAGTCAGACCCTTAACTGACTGAGCCACTCAGGCACCTCATCCCTTTCCCATTTTTAATTATATTTTTCTACTTTTATCAAAACATAGAAAATGGTCTAAATTCTACCATTAAATATATGAAATGCTTCTGAGGAGTCCTCTTGCCTAAGTTTTCTCAACCATCTATTGATTGGATGAAGCTCATCCTCTAAGTGCTTTTATATTAAGACAATTATTTTTTTTATTTTTTTAAGATTTTTATTTATTTATTTGACAGAGAAGAGAGAGATCACAAGTAGGCAGAGAGACAGGCAGAGGCAGAGGGAGAAGCAGGCTCCCCGCTGAGCAGAGAGCCCGATGCGAGGCTCGATCCCAGGACCCTGAGATCATGACCTGAGCTGAAGGCAGAGACTTTAACCCACTGAGCCACCCAGGCGCCCCTATATTAAGACAATTATATAGTTTTACACTATACTACTTCTACAGTAGTATATTACACATCCAATATTTTCTGATTTTTTTCTGTGTTCAACATTATTTTCCTTTTATTCTTGGTATTAAAAGATATCTTGGTTGTATATAATAGGCTTAGTTAACGTTTTCTTAAGTTTTTTGAAAATGTAGCTTCACTCTTGTCTTGCTTTGTATATTGTTTGGGGTTTTGTTTTTTTAGGGCTTAATTAGGGCTTTCATTTTGACAAATCTTATATCAGTCTAATTCTCTTGTCTTTATTTCACTTTTTTTGGGGGGGGGCCTGGAAGCTCTGGGAATTTTTTGTTTTCAAAATCTAATAGTTTTTTTAGGATATGTGTCAAAGTTGATCATTCCAGTCAGTTTTCCTGCTGTGCCCTTTTCTGTGTGCAGATTGAAGTCTTATTTCTGAAAAGTTTTCTTGGATTGCAGTTTTACACTTGATCTTAGCCAAAAGGCCGAGAAGCGATTGGATTGCAGTTTTAAACATGAATACTATTGCATTGTTTTTGTCCTTCTGGGACATCAATTAAATATATGGTGAATGCTTTTTGCCTGACTTCCATTTCAGCTACTTTCTTTGTGATTTTTTGTTACTTCCTTAATTTTTATTTGCATTTTTTTATCTGGTTGTCTACAAGATAACATCATTAAATTTTTATCCAAGTCTGTTCTCCCTTGAGCACCCTGTAATTTAATCTGGTATAATTTTGCTTTTTTCTGTTCCTGCATTCAACAACTCTCATTTTATATCTTCTCCCTATTTTAGTACATTTCTGTTCGTAGTACTTATACTTCTAATTTAGTCTAGTTTTTTCATATACTACTTTTTCATATACTCTTACTTGATATTTTATTTAGTTGGGGTGTGCTGATACAGTTTTCTTTAGCTTCTGGGTTTCCTCTTTGGAGGGAGTGGGATTTTTCAAGAGCAGAAATGAATTGTGTTAATGTTGCCGAAAGAGAAAGCTAGTGTGCCTTGTTTCTTTATTACCACCAGATACTTCATGTTCTTTAAAATGTTTCATTTCCTTGTCCTACCTCATTCTCTGGATGCAATGCTTTACCAAAGCCACTGCTTCCAATCCTTCTGGGCAACTAGTGTTGGGGACCATCTATCAAGCACCCACCTATGTTCAGAACTTTGTCATTTAATGTTGTACTTTCTCTTTCTAGGGATGATTTTATCTTTGCTGTTCCTAACCCCTCTGTTTCTTTCTACTCCAGTCCACAGAATCTCTTAAACTGCCCCTTACTTGCTCTCCTCACTCACAAGCTTGCCATCAGCAGGAGAGAACTGGGGGTCTTTTGGAATTGTTCTGTACTTAACAGGTTATTTGAAGGTTGTAGTGTTCTCTGTCTCCTAGTAATGCTGAAGGTTGAAGTTACTTCAGGTCTAACTTACTCTCTTTGCTGAATTTATTGTTTCATTTAGGAGGCTGTGGGGATGTTTAGAATCAGCCACCATTATTCTCCAAACCTGGAGTTTCCTTTTCCATTTTTAAAATAATTTTGCTTGTTTGTGAAATCCAAAATTCCTGAAACCTGTGGGTTAAAAGACTGGGTCTTAGAGGTAAATCATTCCCTCTGTGTTTTCCACTGGGACAGATTCAACAGAAGGCTCTTGGTTCTTCTCAGTTTTTCCTGTCCCCTTTGCCCATAACCAGCACCAGTAGGAAAGAAGCTCTCTTTTCCTCTTTTCTCCAGTCTTGGTACTCTTGCTGTTAACTTGCAGGTTACAACAAATTTCTTTCTTTCTTTTTTTCACAACAAATTTCTGTTCTGAGAAAGTTCTAAGTGGCACACTCATGTTGCTAAAATGGAATATTTGTGGGTTTTAAATTACGAAATAATGTGACGAATTTCAATGACTTTCCAGTCATCCAATGAACTTTGGTAATACCAACTGTGATAAAAGATGTAATAATATGCATATTGAGTAAAATTTAGTGTTACTAGTGATGTCTAAACCCTCTGGCTGCCATAATACAATACGATAAACTGCATGATTTAAACAACAAAAATGTATTTTCTCACAGGTCTGGAGGCTGGAATTCCGAGATCAGGGTGCCAGCACAGTCAGGTTCAGTGAGAACATTTATCCTGGCTTGTCTCTTCCTGGCTACTTTCTTACTGTGTTCTCACCTGGCAGAGAGGGGGCGGTGGAGGGAGAGAGGGAGAGCAAATGCTGTCTGGTATTTTTTATAAGGGCACTAATCGCATCATGAAGGCCCTACCCTCATGACTTTATCTAAACCTAATTATCTCCTAAAGGTCCCATCTCCAAATACCATCACAGTAGGGTTGCAACATAGGAAATATGGATGACACAATTCAGTCTGTAGCTCCATTCAAGATATTGCCTGCCTGCCGGAAGTATGGAATTCAAGATTTGCGGGGCAAATGAAGTCTGGTACCTATGGTTGAATAGAAAAGTATTCTTGAAAACAACAAAACTAAGTTCTATTGTTGATATTATCATGTGATAAAATGGAGACCAGTCCCACAAAGAATTGAGCAAAAGAGCACAGGAGATATCAGCCAAAAGAAATGGTGAGTACTCATTAGTGAAGTTCTATAAAAGGGTAACACCACAAAAGAAAAAAGCGAAAGATGAATGTCTACTACAAGTATACTGGTTATTCTAGAAAAGGTCCCACAAGAGGGAAAAAAACAAAACAAAAACTGACTCAAACATAAATAGAGTCTTTATTTCCAGTCCGTTATAGTTTATTAGAAGACTATTTGTAAATGGAAATTACATTGAAAATTTTATTTTAATAAAATTTATGAGTAGAATAACTCTTCTTCATACTAGCTGTGACCTTATATAAATCATCCTAAACTTCAGTTTCCTCTTCTGTAAAATTTGGGGACACATAAGATCCCCCCAAAATTAGCCCCCCCCATTTCTTTTGCTCTCTTTTAAGCCTTGGCTCTCTGCTTTCTTCCCTTCAGGAGACGATGGGATGGAAGATGGGCAGTGGGACTTTGTATTAGGATTCTCCAAAAATGGAACCAATAGGTTTTATATACATATATAAAATCTACTATTGATTCTGGGTGTGTGTGTGTGTGTGTGTATGATTTATTATAAGGAATCGCCTCATTTGATTATGGAGGCTGGTAAATCCAAGACCTGCAGTATGAGTTGGGCAGGCTAGAGACCCGGGAGATGCAGTGGTTTAATTTCAGTTTGAATTGGAAGGCCTAAGAACCAGAATTTTGGTGCAGTTCCGGTCTGAGGACAAGAAAAAAAAGCTAATGAGAAGGCTGTCAGGTAGGAGAGAATTCTCTTTTTCAGGGAGGGTCAGATTTTTTGTTCTGGTTGGGCCTTTGATTGGATGAGACCCACCCACAATACAGAAGCAATCTGCTTTAGGCTGTCTATGATTTAAATATTAATCTCAGAAAAACAATGTTAAATGCATCCAAAAATACACAAAAGCATCCAAAATAATATTTGGCCAATTAGCTGGTCAATCCTTTGTCCACTGAAGCTCACACACAAATATAACCATCACAGTCCGCAAGGAGGGTACAAGTCCATGGAGGAGAAAAAAAAAAAAAAGAAAAACCACAAGAATATAATGAATTTCAGCTACAAAACTTCATAAAAAAAGAAATTAGGGGGAAACATCCTAGAGGAAGAATCCAAACATTACCTTATAATGTATCAAAATCTTTCACTCAGCATCAATTAATTTATTTGTTACTGTTTTGTAAAGATGTTTAAATAAGAAAGCAAACAGTGCTTCAGGAAAGGTGTCCCTTCACCTGGGCACCTTGTGTGGGTAGCTACAAATTACCAATAGGACATGATTCCAAAGGAAATTTGAAAAAGAAGAAATTACAGATTAAATTTTAAATGGAATTGAGATTTCTGTGGTAGTGAAAATGGCTGAAAACTGGTCTATTTCTCCTACATTCTTGATTGGCATTTGTATCTGACCTTTTTATAATGTTTGTGCATTTCTCTTTACTGTTAAGCTTTTCCCAAAAATTGTTTGAGAGTTTTTAAGATTTTGACAGTTTGACATTTATATTCCAAGCAAAAGTGCTAAGCTTTTCTAAGCATGTATACTAGGGTCTTTGAGAAAATAAACCCAGTCATTGGATACCACTGCAGACTGCAGGGAAATAGCAGTCATTTTTCTAAATCAAATCAGCTATTCATGAGCTTATTTAATACCTCATTGTGTTCTATAATTATCCTACAGTGTCTGGTTTTGCAAGTATGAATAGGAAGTCATTCTCTGCATACCACTCTACTCACATATTTCTTACGTTTCCCTTTTTTTGATGGTCCTCACAAGTGCTAGATGAGTTATCTTGACCTCCTCCAGACTTCTTTTCTGAAGGAAACTGCCCCACCACGGTCAATGCTACAGGAAAAGGATCTTCGCTATTTCTGTCATCCTTCCCAGCTACACTGATTGGAACAGGGGCAGCAATCTTGTCCAAGGACTAAATTTCTGGTGATGGCCTTTGAGATAGCCAATCGATAGTGGGGCTTTGTTCAGTCCGGGTAACTGGGTCGCTTCAGATTTTTGCTCCAAATTCTAAACTGAATAATTCTAAAAATTGGTTGGCAGTGGGAAAGGAAGCTGAAGATACATAGGGAGGCTATAAAGCAGAAGGAGCACACATGAACCAACATTAGAGGAAACAAAAACCATGGGTAAAGATGAGGTGAAGAAAATTGATCAGAGGGTAAGTTGTCAGTTTATAGTGAAAAAGTAGAGTGTAGAACTACAAAAAGAAACTGTGAGTTGCTTAAGCTATTTAGATGGAAATTGAATTGATTGCTATTGAGATAAAAATAATCCAATTCCCAGCCTTGTTTGGATCCAGAATGACCTTCCATCAAACTTGGCTGTGCTGTAATTCCTTACTTCTGAGGCACCCAATCTCTCCCCCTCTCTCCCACCCTCTCTATATAACAAGCTCCCATCACTTGGCTACCTAAGGAAGTTTGTTTTTTATAACCCAAAGAGCCTGCCCTGCATTGCCTCATGGTAGTGTTGGGGTAGCTCTATTTATGGAGTACTGATCATCAAGTACTCATATTTATTTTCTTAATGCCAAAATACTATATGTATTCTCTTCTTTTCTCCATTTCCCCCAATTTGTCCCCTCACCTTATCTTTGCTGATAACAGTAAAAAGAAGGAAGGGAGAGAGAAAAAGGAGATGGACAGTATCTTAATGCATCCCTCTTCATTCTGTGGGGGTGCACAGTGCTCAGTGACAAAACTCCCCTGGATAACCTGAATTATAATTTTAGGAAAGAATGATCCCTAAAATTCTACTAGTAACTAACAAATAAAAGACAGCTAGATTAAGAAAAAAAAAAAAAAAAGAAAGCTAGATTGTTTGTTTTCCCACTTTTGTTTTTCCCTGAGAGAAAAAAACACACAACAGAACTTCTCTGTTCCCAGGTAAGAAGAAAAGCACAAAAGCACAACAATCTTTACCTATTCCTTTCCTGCCTTTGTGTTCAAAATAAAAAAGGCAGAGTAAATAGGGGAAAAATGATTTCATCTGTCCCTTTCCTATGACTAGTAGTCAGAATGCTGATCTACATTGATCCCCTGTCTTGATCTCCCTTCTTCCGATCCTCCCAAATACAAAACACCTAGGAGAACACACTCTGGACTACATGGCCAGTTCTTAATTGGGCATGTCACTTAGCTAGTTCTCAAAAACCTGGGTCCAAACACGTCAAACACTGCACTAATTACTGTTTCTAACCTTGCATATTCTCTAGTATTTTCTAATAAGATGTTATCTTCCTAATTGTTTTTATCTGTTAGGAATGTATTAAGTTATCAGTAACAAAACTCTAAGTAATACTTAGATAAATAGTTTTATTTTAAAGATTTCATTTATTTAAGAGAGAGAGACAGCGAGAGAGAGAGCACAAGCAGGAAGTGGGGAGAGGGAGAAACAGACTCTCCGCTAAGCAGGGAGCCTGATGCGGGATTCCATCCCAGGACCCTGGGATCATGACCTGAGCAGAGGGCAGACCCTTAACCGACTGAGCCACCCAAGCGCCCCCCCTTTTTTTTTTTAATATAACAAGAAATCTGGAATAAGACAGTTGCTGATGTTGGTTAAGTGTCTCAAGTATTGATTTTCTGAGATTTTTTATAGTTTTCCCTTTAGCCATTCCAGTCATCATGTCGACATTCAGGATAGGATAAAAAGAAGAGGGAGTACCTTTCCTGTTTTGTATAAAGCAAAAGGCTTTCCAGGACCCCAACAGCATTCCACTTATGGTTTTATTGTCTAGAATTATGTCATTGTCATTTCTGTCTATGAGGGAATCTGGGAAGTCAGATTGTCTCTCCCGGTGCTGGGCATGATGTCCTTCTGTACGTAATGGGGGTTCTGTGAGCAAGGCAGAGGCAGGAGAGAGATATTGGATAGGAAACCCAAACTGCTTGCAAGACAGCTAAGAGAATGTTAATGGCTCGCTTAGTAGCCTTTTTGAGCCTCAGAAATGCTTTGGCATTTGAGCTTTTGTAAACTTGCCCTTGCCACATTAACTCTGGGAATTGTTAAGTTTATGGATACCGGAACAAAGGAAAATGAGAATCTGGCCAGGGAAATGGTTTAAGTACCTATGCTTCAGGGCTGCAAGTGATGATACCGAATAACCAGTACTCTGAGAAACGTTAACTGCACGAATAGTGCAATAATATCTACATATGTGTGTGTATAGTTGTTATATATATATGATCACTATTGTTGAGTATGGCACCGTGTAATAATCCTTTACTGATTTGTCTGTCTCACTCTATGAGACTATAAGCTTCAGGAGAGTAGGTCTGTCTTTGCCACTTTATATCAGCAGTGCTGAACACTATGCTTGGCACATAGTATCAATGCATGAAAGTGAATGACCAGGTGAAGAAACAACTACATTTAAATTGTATTCTTTTCGGAGAATCCATTTGCCATTATCGAGCGCAAAAATCTCCACCTGTAATCCAACAAGAGAAGCTGGTAGCTCAGGGTTCAGGGTCTGGCAGGTACACAGACACTTGACTGCTGGATCCATTAGTTGATCCATATGATGATTTCATGGTCATCATTTTTTTTTATTAACATATAATGTATTGTTTGCCCCAGGGGTACAGATCTGTGAATCATCAGGCTTACACATTTCACAGCACTCACCATAGAACATACCCTCCCCAATGTCCACAACCCAGCCACCCCATCCCTACCCACCCCCCACCTCCTATCCACCCTAGTTCGTTTCGTGAGTCTAGGAGTCTCTTATGGTTTGTCTCCCTCCCCATCCCTTCCTGTCTTATTTCTCTCCCCCACCCCCCACAAACCCCCGCCTTGCCTCTCAAATTCTTCATATCAGAGAGATCATGTGATACTTGTCTTTCTCTGACTGACTTATTTCACTTAGCATAATACCCTCCAGTTCCATCCATGTCATTGCAAATGGCCAGATTTTGTTTCTTTTGATGG
>JAQQSY010000673.1:0-14917 GCA_028646535.1 Procyon lotor | reverse complement strand
AGAGTCGGAGTTTGTGGTCTGAAACTTCTAGGGATTGAAAAAGAATTTTTAAAATTAAAAATATAGAACAAAACAGACTCGTATAGAAGAGACAATCAGCCTTTTTGCTTTCCCTTCATTCAGCAAAGCAGCGTTTTCCCTGCCGATTCCCATTTGGATCATGACTTTAGCATACTTACTGTTTGATTTTGAAACATCCTTTCCCGAAAAGCATTCTTCCTGAAGGCACTCTTCCTAAAAATACTCTGAATCCTGCTCACCTCCACTATCATCTCTATGTTTTTCTGGACAACAGAATGCTTTTCTAGGAGAAAATAGAAACCGTGTGGATTTCAGATTTGCGTTACTTGCATTTATTCATTCATTGACTTAATAGTTACTGAGTACCTATTTTTGAAAGATGAAAAGCCACCAAGGGGAAGCTACTGCACTTCCCACCTCCTACTTGTACCTGTAACTCCCTTTCCTTGTTCTCTCTTTGCAGAAAAGGAAGAAGAGCCCCTCTTCCTTTTAAAAGCTGGACCATCCACTTGTGCTTTGGAGCCCTGGCTTTCATTGGAGGCCTTTGCACTAGTATTGTCTCTTTCCTGTTTCTGACCTCGTCCTCTTTAATGGTTCCCTTCTAGTCAATATTTAAACATACTCACCTATCCCTCATTAAAAGGAAAAAAAAGATATATCCTTGTTAGTCTTTCATCCACATCCTTTTCCAGCTCTTATGCTCTCCCTCTCCTCCTTCCCAAAGTTGTGCAAAGTATTGCCCACAGACTCTGCCTTGATTTTATTAACTACCCCTTACTCCTCAACCCCATCAATCTGGAATTTGTGTCTGCCATTCCTCAAAAACTGCTTCAGTAAGATCATCAATTTTTATTTCTCCTTTTACTTGGCCATTCCCTGTTTGAAATGCTTTCTTCCTTTAACTTCCGTGACATCACACATTTCTGATTTTCTTCTCTCTTCTCCTAATGTTCCTTTTTGACCATCTTTGACAGATCTCCTTTGTGCGACCAATAAATGTTTTTCACATTCTGTTCTAATGCACACATCTCTTCCTACTTTGCCCTTTACCTAAGGTAAATGCATTCACTCCTGTGGCTTTGTTATCATTGGCATACCTTCAACTCTCAAATAGATAGTTTTAGACCCACATATCCAACTGCCTCCATAGACAGTTGAATTTTCCTGCCTGAATTTTCCACTGGCACCTTAAACTCAGCAAATCCAAACTTAGACTTATCATCTTCATTCCCAAACCTAGTCCTCCTCCAGTGTTTCTCAGATCAGTACATGCTAGTACCAGCTACTCTGAGAGTCCTCTCTGACCATTCCTTCCTCACCATTCATTACGAATCAATGACTGATTTTGTCATTATACTTTCTAGATATTCTGAAAACCATATTCTTCTCCATTTTTGCCACCATCATCTTTTATCTAAGCTACTGCAGCAGTCTTCCTTTAAAAAGGGCAAATCTGTTTATATCAATGCCAATGCTCATATTATGGATGCCCATTGACTTTGGGATAAAGTCCAAAATCCTAAATATGTTCTATAAGGTCTTATATGTTCTCACCCCTGTCTGTGCTTCCACCTTCATTCTATGCCCCTTTCCCCATTTCTGTCTCCTCTGCAGACATGCTCATCTCTCATCAGTGCTTCAGAGCATCATCCTCTCTCCTCCTTTCACACCTATCTCTCCTCCCCTCTCCTCGCAATCCCTACCGTCACCTAACTACTCCTATTCGTCTTTTCAGGTTTCAGCTTAAATGAAGGCAAAGTTGGTTAGTTCTCCTTCTATACATTCACCTTATGCCCCATTCTTCCCTTTTCTAACACTCCTCACTTTTATATGATCTACCTTCACTAATAGTCTACGAGCTCCAGGGTCCATACCTGCCATGCTTATCAATGTATTCTTAGTGCATAGCATAGTGTCTAGCAAATTTTGGTAATAAAATATATATTAATATGTTCATGTAGTAAGTGACAGATGAGTTTCACCTTTATTTCTGCAGTCTTCCTTGACTCATTCAAGCAGAATCGATAACTTCCATGTTATCACCACTCTACCAAACTCTACCAAACATCACCACTCTACCAAAGATACTATCTGTATCTTATTTCTCTTTGTATCTCTAGCACTTCACTTGGGGTCTGGAACAAAGTGAATGCTCAATGTATGCTTATAGAATTGAACTAACAGACTTTGCCAACCAGCTGAATGTGAGATCTGAAGGAATAGAGAAAGTCAAAGATAAATTCTGAAATGTGGGCTACCCTTAAACGAAATGGAAAACTTGGTAAAGGAAGGTGGTTTAGAAAGTAAATATATATATATTGGATCGGGAAGGAGACAAGCCATAAGAGACTCCTAAACTCACGAAACAAACTGAGGGTGGCTGGGGGGTAGGGGGGTAGGGATAGGGTGGCTGGGTTATGGACATTGGGGAGGGTATGTGCTACGGTGAGTGCTGTGAAATGTGTAAGCCTGATGATTCACAGACATGTACCCTGGGGCAAATAATACATTATATGTTAATAAAAAAAAGGAAAAAAAAGTAAATACATGTAGTTCTGAGCACAGGTATTGATAGTTGTAGTGACAGAGGGGAGAATTTATAAAGAAGGTCAATAAAGCAAGGGAGTCCTGAAATGGCAACATGAAGATAATTCCCAGGGTAGGAAGCAATCAGCTTTAGCCAGGAGAGGGCTAATGGATGGGATACATTCTAATTTGCTTAAGACAATCCCAATTTACACCTGTTATCCTAGCATAATCATTGATGGTGCTGTCCCCTTATATGCTTAAAGGTGGTCAAATAAATTAGGGGTGCCCACCTGGCTCAGTTAGTAGAGCATGCAACTTTTGATCTCAGGGTCTTGAGTTCAAGCCCCACGGTGGGAACAGAGCTTACTTAAAAAAAAAAGTGGGGGCTCCTGGGTGGCTCAGTGGGTTAAGCCTCTGCCTTCAGCTCAGGTCATGAGCTCAGAGTCCTGGGATTGAGGCTCGCATCGGGCTTTCTGCTCAGCAGGGAGCCTGCTTCCCCCTTTCTCTCTGCCTGCCTCTCTGCCTGCTTGTGATCCCTCTCTGTCAAATAAATAAATAAAATCTTTAAAAAAAAAAGTGTCCAAATAAATTATATGACCAGACAACCAGGAGACCACATGAATTTGGAAAAGCTAAGTGAGTTAAGGGCAGGAACATTTAGGACAAGA
The DNA here is from genome assembly GCA_028646535.1 of Procyon lotor. NCBI lineage: Eukaryota > Metazoa > Chordata > Mammalia > Carnivora > Procyonidae > Procyon > Procyon lotor. Next base: position 11,699 of record JAQQSY010000673.1, on the reverse strand, counting down.
GCATAGCAAGAAATTAGAGTGATTTCAAGTTTCAGACAGTGAGGGAAAGTACTCAACTGAATGAGATTTTATAAAGAGCTATGAAATGAACCTGCTAGCCACTTCTGGATGAGCAATGTCACAAAAACGCTGATAGGTGGGGATTTTCATCCATATTTTACAGCTAAACTAATTAAAGTTTAGGTTAAATAACCTTCTCAGAAAGTTAGCTAAACATAGCTTAAAAAGTAAAACATAGTGCCTTTTTCTCACTCCCAGCCATCTTGGTGGCTGCTCTTGGTTGGGGTCTGCCCACACCTAAGGCAGGAAGACGGTGGCTGCAAAGGGGACAAAAAAGCCACTGGAGTCTATCTACTCTGGGTTCCAACTTATCATGAAAAGTGGAAAATATGTGCTTGGGTACAAGCAGACTCTGGAAATGATCAGACTTGGCAAAGTGAAACCCATCATCCTTGCCAACAACTGTCCGGCCTTGAGGAAATCCGAAATAGAGTACTATGCCATTTTGGCTAAAACTGGTGTCCACCAGTACAGTGGCAATACTACTGAATTGGATTTAGAATGTGGAAAATACCGTAGAGCATGCACACTGGCTATCATTGATCCAGGTGATCCTGATATCATTAGAAGCATGCCAGAACAGATTGGTGAAAAGCAAAACACGTGAAATTCATCTTTACTGAAACCTGCCAGAACTTGTTTAAAAAAAAAAAAGTAAAACATAGCTAGAAAGCGAAACTAACTAAATATAAAAAAGTAATTGAAAAAAGAAGTCAAAGGGGGAAATAACTGAAAGTCACAAGAGGACCCCTCTCTGATAACTTGTAGGCATCTTGAGTGGGAAGGGAGAAATAAGGCATCAATCTGATGCCTTCCCCATAAAAGAAGGCAACCACTACTGCCAACATCCTTCACTATAACTTGCAAAGTTAGTGCTCACTAATTTTCTGGAGTCATGAGCTTTGTTGAAAACCACCCTTCTTTTTCCAAGAGAGAAGCAATTCCAGGAAGTAACTTTAGTGAAATGAAAAATAGACACTTCTACCCTGGGACACACTTCAAAACCAGCTTGTAGGTAGAGAAAAATCAAATATTCAGGGGCAAAAGGAAGTTAATCTTGGCTAAAATGGATGTCAGAGAAGATATCATTGCAATGAAAGCCAAAGCAAGAAAGGGATAACCTAAGGAGAGCCTGGAAATATATGTGCAGGAGCGAAAATTTCTCCCAAAGTCAAATCGAAGCAAAGCAGTGGAGTGACACCAGGGCGGCATGGGCAGAGAAGGTAAGACAAAGGAATATAAACATTTCATGAGGATGACTTAAAGGTTCTCAGTCAGAAAACGAGTTGACCCTTGTGATGATACCTACAAAGTAAGTGAAAATTGCATTTTACCTGTAAATATCCTTCAATCTTTCCCAAGAGCTAAATAAGGTGCTCTTTACTATGTAATAATAGGAGTTTCACTTTTTACTGCCTCCCTCATTGAACAGTGCCTACTAAGCAATTATACTTCAGTTGTGCTGCATCTTTTCCCTTTCCCCTTTCTTTTGAAGACTAGAAAGAGATGAATGCACATACGCAGTGAGAATTTCACTTTAAGGCTATCAGTTTTAAGAAGCACTTTGCTCAAGTGCGCTGCATTTAAGAATGCTATTGGTACATCTGTCTTTCTGTGGGACAGCCCAGCCTGGTGTGAAGAACAAAACTATAAACCAAGAAACCAAGATTGACTAGTTGTGGAATTTAGATAAATCATATACTTTCTCTATTATCCATTTTTAAAAATTCATTTATTTAAGTAATCTCTACACCCAGTGGGGACTCGAACTTACAACCCCAAGATCAAGAGTTGCATGTTCCCACAGCTGAGCCAGTCAGGTATCCCCTAAAGTAAGTGGTCTTTTTTTTTTAAAGTAATCTCTAGGCCCAATGTGGGTTTGAATTTATGACCCCAAGATCAAGAGTCGCATTTCTATAGACTGAGCCAGCTAGGCATCCCTCTATTTTTCTGATAGTCATTTTTTTCTATATATATTGCATGGTTCATTGTTTTTGTTATTGTTGTTTTGGTGACAAATTCTATACAAAAGTAAGGTAGGTATTGTTAAGGAATGTCTTGTAATTATTAAATCCATTTTTAAACCATTATAAAGGCAGATGAATTATTACACTTTTCTTTATTCCTTTCCTCTATTTTTGTAACAACCTAACATTCTATTGAATAAAGACTCATGAAACTTAAGAGTTCAAATAAATGCTGGAGGTCAAGTTAAAATTAGTATTTAAGAAATAATTCAACCTGTATGGCCTCTTCTTAATTTACATATTAGTCAATCAATAAACATTTGTTCAGTGCTTCCTGTGTGTCAAGAATTATGTTAGGCTGTGGGAGGGGAGGGATCATCAAATCAAAGACCGTTTGGATTATAAGAAACATCTCAAATTTCTGAGCTGTTAAATGTGGAAAAATATGCATCTAAGAAGTGATTATATGTGGGTAAAAATCAATGAGCTTCCACGGTGAAAAAATAGAATATATCCATAGTCTATCCATATCCAAGTGAGTGCTAGAAACAAAAAGTGTCTCCAGAAGTTTAGTGCAAGAAGTCCCAAGGAGCTCAGTGAGGGTAGTGAGGGAGGGGCCCTGTGTATGACACTGGCCTAGTTCTGCTGAAGTTTTTTCTATCAAGTCTATGAAGGCATTGACAAGAAAAGAGCAAGTTAAAAATTAGGATTTATACTTTCCCCTCTGAAATGTGACACCTTTAAGTTTTGTTAAGACTTCTGAGTTCTATAGTTATACCAACCCGAAACCATGATTTCTCTTGTGTTGGAAAAGTTAACTTACCAACAATTATGTAAATTATGAATTAAGCAAATACATACTCTGCCAAAATAAGAAGGAAAGTTGGGGGAAATGGCCCAAATTATTTAAAATTTGAGCCTGTAATAATGGATGAAAATACTTTGAGATCATAGTTTTGGAATCATTTCTACGCTGGGAGAGTGAAAATCAAAATTGTTCTCCGGGGGAAGTTCTAAACTATATCCTCATCTGCAGCTCTAGGCTTGTTTCCCCGGCCACTACTAAGTCCCTGTTTCCCCACGCCCACCCAGAGCTATAAGCACCAAGACCTCCAACCTCTGATTAAAGAGGACCCCAATTGATGTTACACCTAAGAATTCAATCTTGGGACCACTGTTCATTCCTCCCCTCCAAGAACCTTGAACTTCAAGCTTCTTAGCTCCCACTACTGTCCTTTGCTGCGTCTACTGTGACTAATCACACTTCTGCAAGAGAACAAATACTTGCAGGACCTTCGAGACCACAGCTGACTTTTACTAAGACTTTGTGTCCACTGTTCTCCAGGAGTCAGCTGAGACTGAATCTGCCAAGGTTCATTCCGCTTTTCATAGGTCAAAGCCCCAAATAGAATTACCTGCTCTCTTCCCAAATTTGCCCTCTATTGAACTGTCGGTCCCAAAATGCTCTCCACTTCCTTAAGCCTAGTGTAATCCCTTTCCTCCCTCCCTACACAAACCTTCCATTCGGTCTCTGGAATCCCAACTCCTGTACTCACTCAATCATTTCCCTGAATGTTCTTTCCACTTCGGTACTTATTTCAACCTGGCCTTCTCTAGGCTATTTCCCGGGCTGCTCCCTCCAGTGAGGTCTGCTCATATTTTTCACACCTATTTAGTTAGTGTCAGGAAACCAGGATACTCCCTGGTGCTAGTCAGAGTCCACTGCTCCCCCATCCTTTTGTAAAAAGCCCTGTCACCCTCTCCCTGCTTAGTCACTGTAATCCACCTGCCCTCTGTGCACTCATTGTTCACAGAAGATACTGGCACTTGGTTACTGTGTTCTATTGTCCTGCAAGTCCTGCCATCATCCTAAGTGAGTTTGGAATCCTCATGAAAGACCCACCTAATCTCCGATATCCTCCTCCAAAGCTACTTAGCCACCTACCCTCCATAGTCACTCCCTGGACCTTGTCATCATCACCTAGAACTCCTCTATTTTCTTTATTTCTAAAATCACTAATTTTTCCCCTCCCCCCTAAAATCATTAATTCTAATAGTCCGCTTTCTGACCACAATCACCTCAACTTCCAGCTCACTTATCAGACCAGCCTGACTGCAAATGCCCTTCCCTCTGTTTGAAAAGATTATCGATCACTTCACTTCCTTTCTATCACTCCTGACCTATCTTTACTCCTCTATTTATCTAGCTTGGTGTTCATGGTCCATCATTTCACTCACTCTTAGAATTGCCCTGAACTCTCCTCCTTGAATGCACTCTTTCCTTGTCTTCTAAGACACCACACTCTCCTGGTTTCTCTTACTTGTCCGGCAGCCTTTCAAAGACATTTTTACTGGTTTCTTCCTCCTCTATTACTAAAAGTTTAAATGCCACAGCATTCCAGGGACCTGTCCTAGGAGCTTTTCTCTTTTCATTCAGTACCTTTTCCTTAAGTAATCACAGCTCTTGCCATGGGTCCAATTACTACTATCGGTATGCATATGCTCCTCAAATTCATACCCGAATTCAGAATTGTTGTTTGAGCTCCAGATTGATATAACCAACTGTTTACCCGACATCCTCAGATGAGTATCTCCAAGGTATCTTCAACTCGGTGTGTTCAAAAGTAAACTCATCACTTTCCTATTAAAGCTATTCCTTCCAGAAACCTGAGTTACCTTTGACATCTCTCTCTCTCTCTCTCTCACTTCTCCCCATATTTAAGTAAGATCTGTTAATTTGATCTCCAGACTATTTCTCAAAATTTGTCCACTTTTCTCCATCCCTACAGCCATCTCTGTGGTCCAAGTCATTATCACGTGCCATGACCTGTAAGTGCTAGAATATACACTTGCAAAGGAGCCTCTTGCCTGGATCACTTAAATAACTGGTCACATTGAAATTCTTTTTTTCCACTCCAGTCTATTTTCCACTTTGGAAACAAAGTTTTATTTATTTTATTATTTTTTTAAGATTGTATTTACTTATTTGCCAAGAGAGAAAGAGTAAAGCAGGAGGAGCGGCAGGCAGAGGGAGAAGCAGGCTCTCTGCTGAGTAGGGAGCCCGATGCAGGGTTCAATCCCAGAACCCTGAGATCATGACCCGAGCTGAAGGCAGACAGTTAGCCGACTGAGCCACCCAGGGCATCCCCGCAAAGTTTTATTTTGTTTTTTAAATGCAAATCTGATTTTGACATCTCTTGATGCACGGATTAAACTAAATTATACATATAAAGGCCGTAGTGTGTGGCGCATGATAGTCAATAAATGCTAATCAGTGGATGTGTGTTGAATAATTCAGTAAATGACTTTGGAATAATTGGTCAGCCATTTAGAAAACATACAGCTTTATCCCTACCTCACTCCTTAGGCCCAAAGCATGTGCAGGGGGATGAAACTGTAAAAATACTCAAAGAAAACACAGGGAAATATTTGTATAACCTTGGAGTTGAAGAAATCCTTTCAAAACATGTCCCAATAGTTAGAAGCCATAAAAGGAAACTAGTAATCACATACCAGTGTAAACATTCTGCATGGTGAGAAAGGCCATAAATAAGACTGGAAGACAAATAGCAAATCGTGAAAATATTTATCATACTTAATTAAAAAGAGTTAATAACAAATATCTAACTAGCTCTTATAAATCAACAAGAAAATATTAACAACCCACTAGCAAAAGGTCAAGCTGCATAAATAGAAAATCCATAGTCTAAGATCTACAAGTGTCTAAGAACTTAAAGAAAATACGGGTAAAACAATAAGTTATTACATTTTACCTATAGATTGGCAAAGATTAGAAAGATTAACTACATTCCATGGAGGTAAGGAATATGGGCACTCATTTGCACTTTAGGTGGAGCATAAATTTGAACAATCTTTCTGGAAACAGTTTGGCAATGGGGAACATAACATGAAATGTGTGTACCTCTTGATACAGCAATCCTACTTCCAGAAATTTACTCTAAAGAGATCACTTAAATGGCTCAAAAAGATGTATGCTAAGAATGTTCACTGTATAATTTATAAAATTGGAAATAAATATTTATTGAAACAGCAATGGTCTTCCTTGGCACTGTTCATGATACGGAGGATACAGAAATTACAATAGAGAGATAAAATTCCTTTTCTCATGGAGTTTACACTCCAAGGTTAGAAAGACAGTAAACTAATAAACAAATAAGATCCTTTCAAATAGTGACACATGCTTTGAAGACATAAAACTGGGTGCAAGAACGCAACAAATTAAAAAGAAAAGGTGTTTTAATATATAACAGGAGAAATTTTTCCTGATGTTAAGAGCTGTGGAGCACTGAGTCTACGGATGTAAAGGACACACTGTGTCACAAGAAAACCCAACGACGAACAGTTGAAACCAAGATATATCTTTATTAAGCTCTTCATCTTTCAGGATGAAGGAGGAATTCTTCAGCCATACAGGTAGAAAAAGCAGATCACTTATAAGAAGGAAGAATCAGGCTGGTCTCAGACTTCTCCACAGTGGCATTCAGTGGCTGCAAAGTTTCTAGGGAAATAGAGTGAGCCCAAGAATATAATATCTGGTCAGGTTGTCATTTAAGTCAACAAGCCAACAACACACATTCTCAAACAAACAAGAACTTGGGGAGTAAATAACATACAATCCTTCCTGAAAAAACAACAGCTTAAGATGAAATCAAGCCAACCAAGAGATGAATGAAAATTCTGGCCTAAAAGTAGAAAAACAATGGACCATGACTTCAAGAGTGTGAGGGGAAGCAAATGCAACCCATAAATTTTATTCTTAGTCAAGCTGTTTTTCAAGTAAGGCATACCCTGTTTTATCGTGCTTCACTTTATTACATTTCATAGTTTTTTATAAATTGTGGCGACCCTGCATTGAGCAAGTCTATTGGCACCACTTTTCCAACAGCATTTGCTCATTTTGTGCTCTGTGTCACATTTTGGCAATTCTTTTTTTTTTTTTTTAGGTTTATTTTATTTTATTTTATTTGGGAAGCAGACAGCATGAGCAGGAGGGGCAGAGGGAGATGGAAAGAGAATCTTAAGCAGACTTTGTGCTGAGCATGGAGTCCATTGCAGGGCCCAATCCCACAATCAGATTACAAGTTGATCTGAAACCAAGAGTCAGATGCTTAACCGACTGCGCCACCCAGGCACCCCTCATTTTGGTAATTCTTGCAATATTTCAAATTTTTTCTATTTGTTATGGTGATCTGTGGTCAGTGATCTTGGAGGTTACTATTATATTTGGGACGCCATGAACATGTATTGTATTATGGGGCACCATGAACTGTGCCCATATAAGATGACGAACTTAATCCATAAATGTTTTATGTGTTCTAACTGCTCCAGTTAGACCAGAAGTTCCCCTGATCTCTCTCCCTTTCCTTGGAATTTCCTAGTCCATGAGACACAAAAATATTGAAATTAGGCCAGTTAATAACCCTACAGTGGCCTCTAAGTGTTTGAGTAAAAGGAAGAGCTGCACATCCCTCACTTTAAATCAAAAGCTAGAAATGCCTAAGCATAGTGAGGAAGGCATGTCAAAAGCTGAAATAGGTCAAAAGCTAGGCCCTTAAGCCAAATAGCCAAGTTGCAAAGCCAGAGGAAGAGTTCTTGAATAAAATTAAAAATGCTACTCCAGTGAACACACAAATGAAAAGAAAGCAAAAGAGCCTTATTGCTGATATGGAAAAAGTTTGAGAGGTCTAGATAGACCAAATCAGCCATGACACCCTCGTAAGTCAAAACCTAATCCAGAGCAAGGCCCTCACTCTCTTCAATTATGTGAAGGCCAAGAGAGGGGAGGAAGCTGCAGAAGAAAAGTCAGAAGCTAGCAGAGGTGGGTTCATGAGGTTGAAGGAAGGAAGCCATCTCTGAAACATAAAAGTATAAGGTTAAAGTAGCCAGTGCTGATGTAGAAGCTGCAGCAAGTTCTCCAGAAGATCTGGCTGAGAGAATTCATGAAGATGACTACACTAAACAACAGATTCTCAGTGTAGACCAAACAGTCTTATACTGGAAGAAGATGTCATCTAAAACTTTCATAGCTAGAGAGAAGTCAATGTCCGGCATCAGAGCATCAAAGGACAGGCTGACTCTCTTGCTAGAGGTTAATGCAGGGGGAAATTTTTTAAGTTGAAGCCAATGCTCATTTGCTGTTCTATTTAGAACATGGTTTGCTGAATATTTTAGGCCCAATGTTGAGACATCCTACTCAGGAAAAAAGATTCCTTTCCAAATATTGCTGCTCATTGACAATGCACCTGATCACCCAAGAGGTCTAACGGAGACAGACAATGAGATTAATGCTGTTTTCATGCCTGCTGACATAGCATCCGTTCTGCTGCCCAAGGATCAAAGAGTGATTTCAACTTTCAAACTTATTATTTAAGAAATATATTTTGTAAGGTTATAACTGCCATAGAGAGTGATCACTCTGACAAATCTGGGCAAAGTACATTGAAAACTTTCTCAAAAGGATTCACTATTCTAGATGCCATTAAAAACATTTGTGATTCATGGGAAGAGGTTAGACTAGCAACATTATCAGGAATTTGGAGGAAGTTGATCCCAACCATCATGGATGACTTTGATGGGTTCAAGACTTTAGTGGAAGAAGTAGCTGCAGATGTGGTAGAAAGAGCAAGAGAACCAGAATTAGAAGGGAGCCTTGAAATGTGGCTGAATTGCTGCCATCTCATGATAAATCCCGAACAGATGAGGAGTTACATCTTATAGATGAACAAAGAAAGTGGTTTTTTGAGAGAGAACCTCCTCCTGGTGGAGATGCTGTGAAGATTGTGGAAATGACAACAAAGGATTTAGGATGTTACATAAACTTAGTTGATTAAATTTGGAAGGATTAAGTTCAATTTTTTTTTTTTTAGGATTAAGTTCAATTTTGAACAAAATTTTACTGTGGGTAAAATGCTATCAAATAGCACTGCATGCTATAGGGAAACCTTTTACAAAAGGAAGAGTCAATCAATGAGACAAAATGTCCTATTGTCTTATTTTAATAAATTGTCACAACCACCCCAGCCTTGAGCAACTACCACCCTGACCAGTCAGTGGCCATCAACACTGAGACAAGACCCTCCACCAGCAAAAGGATTATGACTCGTTAAAAGCTCAGAAGATGGCTGGCATTTTTTGGCAATAAAGTATTCTTAATTAAGGTATGTGCATTTTTTAGACATAATGTTATTGCACACTTAATAGACTACAGTTTAGTATAAATATAACTTTTATATGCATTGGGAAATCAAAAATTCATTTGAATGGCTTTATTGTGACATTTGCTTTATTGCGACAGTTGCTTTATTGGGGTGGTCTGGAACCTAACCTGTAATGTCTCTAAGATGTGCCTATATAAGAGCAAGTCACATTTGGATATATCCTTCCAAGCGATCCTCCAAAAGAAGCCATACCAACATATATCCCATTAACAGTCTTTGAAAATATGTTTTCCCATACGCTCTTCAGTTGTATTAAAGACACTAACAAATTTTCAATTAAATAGCAGTGATACATCCCTTTCATGTATCTTTTAAAAATTATAGCAATCTTATGGAAGAGGTATATCACCGCTATTTTAATCTCATTTCCTTAGTTAAAGTGAACTTGAACCATTCTCAAATGTTTGTGAGATGTATTAGTATTAGACATATTTTCTGTAACTTTTCTAATTCATATCCTCTGCCCATTCTTCTATTGGGTTGTCTTTTCTTTATTCATTATTAGGTTTTCTCCATATATTGTGGATATTGTGGATCTATTTATTATGTAACTTGCCAATATGTGATCTTAGTCTATCATTTCTTTCAAGTTTGTTGATACTGTTTTACTTTGTATAGAAATTAAGTCTTTTACTTAGTTAAATCTTTTCCTTTATAGATTCTAGATGGTATGTCTTACTTAAAAGGAGCATTTCAACCACATGATTATGTGTGTATGTGTATATATCTATATATAGATATATAGATATCTGGGTGGTTGAGACGGTTAGGCGGTGTCAGGCTCCCTGCTCATGAGGGAGCCTACTTCTCCCTCTCCCACTGCCTGCTGCTCCCCCTACTTGTGCTCTCTCACTCTGTCAAATAAATAAATAAATAATCAATCAAACAAACAAACAAATAAATAATCAAATAAATAAATAAAATCTCTAAAAATAATAAATGAATGAATGGATGGATAAATAAATAAATAAATAAATAAATAAATAAATCTGCTGTGTTTTCTCCTGCCTCATAAGTTTCATCTTTTTCACTAAGGTCTTTACTTGATTATCAGATTCACATAAACTAAGATTGTCAGAGTCACATAAAGAATAGAGATAAACTTTTCAATTGACCTGAGTGCTTGAGACCCTATCAGAGGTGCCCCATTTCAATGTGTAAATACCTGAAAAACAGAATTAGGAAACCAGTAGCTTGATGGGATTGCCAGGCCTAGTAATTAAAAAGGGGGACTGTTTCATCCAGGAGATCCAAGACGACAAGAATGCTGAGTACCTTTACTAGAGACATAGAAGGGAGGGGGACTTCTCCTGGCCAGAGGAAATAACTACCCTGAAGCCTTGAAATGTTCAGGTTCTCCTGTTTCCAGTATCTTTCTTTGTCCCATGGTCAGTGCTGGATGCATTCAGCTAACATTTACCTCTGTTTCCTCTATTTTCAGTTGTATTGCAGACCACACTGAAGCTTTCTTTCCTTAGATGTGTTCATACCACTGATTAGTAATCAAGTAACTGTTCCCAAGGGCCTAGGAGACCTTGGGTTCTTTTCATCGCCTGCCCATTAAGTTAAATTCTCTCAGGGGCAACCTTATTTTCCTTATTTGTAAGTTCTAAGTCCTAAACTACAGCAGTTTTATCTGGGAAGAGAAGTCTGAATTGAAGAAGACTGCTGAACAGTTCAAGACCGTATATAACAGAATTGTGCAGCACACGAGTAATCGAAGATTTTTACACATGGAAATGATGGAGGTGATGTGGACTGGTCTGCCACTCACAGGGAGGTGGTTGCTGGAGCCAGGGAACTGCAGGGGACAATGAAGGTAGGGACACTAGTCGGGAAGCTGCTGTCGTAGTAATTGGACAAGCCAACTCCAAATTCTAGACCATAGAGTCTCTATCACATTCCTCTGTGGATCCTCAGGCCTTAGCCCAAAGTGATTTCGAACCTTCAGGTACTCTAAAATATGTTGCACCAAAATATTGTGTGTCCTATTAACTTATTAAACCTCTTAATTTGACTTAGCAATACCTTTCTTTATAATGACATCAGCCATTTATCAAGGGCCCACATTGTGGCAGACATTTAAACATTTTTCTATAATCTTATAACAACCCTATAATGATTTACAGATAAGCAAAGCAAAGTTCAAAGAGTTTTAAGACACTTGTACAAGGTTTCACAGATAGAAAATGGCAGTTCACACACCAAATAACATATCACAAATTAAGAGAAGTGAAGTTTTATCCTATCACTTTTCTGGAAAACAATTATTTTTGACAAAACCTGAGCCACAGATAAGCTGAAATACTGGTCTCCAAACTTCTTGACCATGCATACTTATCGGTAAAAAAGCACACCCTCTCCCAATATATTTATATTTATTTCTAAATTACTACCATCAGCTAATATCTCAAGGTACAATATATACTTAGGG
>JAQQSY010000672.1:0-14918 GCA_028646535.1 Procyon lotor | reverse complement strand
CTATCACAAAGGACTCATTAGAGAACTTTGATCCAATTTTTCAATTCAATTTATTAAAAAAGAAAATATTCACACTATGATTTTTTCCCAATCTTATTTACTAACAGAAGATAGTAACTTTTAAATATGAAATGTAAAATCTGTCCTCAGTTTTGGATTTCCTCTCTATAATTTCATACTGGTCTCTTTCTGAGACACTGACTAGTGTTGTAAGTACTAGAGATTGCTCATAATATTTAACATCTGGAACATATGCTAGGAGATGAGCAGGAGCTTACAGTAATTCATCAATCATGATATAAAAGAGCTTACTGTACCATTTCATGAACTCAAGTGGAGTATATTTCATTTTGATACTTAGTCAAAAATAGTGATAAATTAAATAAACAAATCTAGTGGTTTATATGTAAAAGTGTTTCCAATTTACATGTACTAACTTTGTTAAATAACAATTACTGTACTATACCAACTTTTATATTACAGACAGCATATCATAAAAAATTATGCCATTTAAGGCCTAGAACAAAAGTCTTCTCATTCTTTTTTTATGAAAAACACATTAGAAAATCAATGTAGTAATTGTCAATTTACCCTGAATGTTAATCATTCCTTCTAACAAAACATGATATTATGAAAATGCTTAGGGTTTTAGATCTAGCTCGGAAGTGTTGTATGTAATTAAACACGGATTTTATTAATGAAGTAATGGAAATGGAATATAATCTCAAAAGATAAATGCCAATTTGATGTATCTTTACTCCTAACCTATTAGGCTGATGATACAGATTTGTGTTTACAAACCTGATTATACAAACCTTTGTGTTTAAGCAGCTAAAGCTTGACTTTACCACTTCCTGATTTTTTCTTCATCTGCCAAGTTGTTCTGGGATATAAACAGATGTACAGGCTGATGGACCAACATTCATTTTTTTTTAATCTGAATCAACCCGCCACTACTCTTCAGAATCTGTAATGCCATTATTTCTTATTATTGCATTTTCATGTTAACAAAACATTTTGAAATTAGAGAGACATTTTATGTCCTCTCCTACATAGAGAGAACATATGTTCTCCGTTCTCTCTCCTATAGATTTTCTTAGATCACTTAGGGCTCACGTTTTACAAATGTTATGATAATGTAAAAGGCTGCTCTCTATACCATTCATTCAGAGAAATCAACAATGTTATTACAAAACAGCTGGTTTAACTACAGGAGAAAAGTACAAAGTAGCCTCAGGTATGAAACTACTGAGACGGGGAGCAGCAAAACAAGGCAGGGTGCTGAGGGAAACTCAGTGGCAGCTGCAAGAGGGGAAAGGTCCCTTAGGACAGAATGACAGGAAGTGTTTAAAAAAAAAAAAAAAAAAGGAAGGAAAAAGAAAGATCCTGCCAATAGAAAAACTCACACCACTCCTGGTATTAAAGGAACAATCCTCAGAATGAAAGAATAGTAGCCTAGTATCCTGGTAACTTACCAGGTTATATAATACTCTCTTATAACCCATTTGGGAATTATAAGTAACTAAACACGGTGCTACTTAACTTTTTAAATTGATATTTTCTTAGACCCAGATTTAATCCGCACATCTTTAGCCTCCAGACTCATCACAGAGTAGGAGCAGATTATTTTGTGCAGTGCTCAAAAATATTGAACATCTTCACTGAACATCATCTTTTTGCATCCTCTATACCATTCCATGGGGGAAGGTAGGGAGGCTCAGGTCTTCTCAAAGGTAAATATGACATTGACTTCACATTTAAGCCCTTCAGGGTTCTTCCATTAAATCTAGAATAAAATGTATTATCCTGGCATGTTTTCTGTATGCTCCACAGTCTAAGCTTTCCTGAAACCCTAGTATCACTGCATTTCTAGTCCAGTCCAGTCTAATTATATTAAATCTTAACAATTTCCAAAACTTACCAATGAGTCCTGCCTGCCTTAGCATCATGGCTTATCTTTCCTTTTGCTGAGAAAACTGATATTGCTCCTCAATTGCTTGTTGAACTTGTTATCTACTTTCAAGTTCTACTGCAAGGCTTTTCTCATCTGTGAAGTCTTTTCTGCTCAATCCAGGCATAGTTAATAATTTATTTCTATGGAGTCCCCAAAGTCTGTAATAAAGAACATCCATACACTTTCATATGTATTATGGAACTCATAATACAATTATGTGTTTGCATTTCTGCACTTTTTACCACAATCTTAAGTCCTTTAATGGAAGATTTTGTCTTTTTTTTTTTTTAAGATTTTATTTATTTATTTATTTATTTATTTATTTATTTATTTATTTGACAGAGAGCTGAGAGATCACAAGTAGGGAGAGAGGCAGGCAGAGAGAGGGGTGGGGAAGCAGGCTCCTTGCTGAGCAGGGCTCAGCAGAGCTCAATCCTAATGCAGGGCTCAATCCCAGGACACTGAGATCATGAACTAAGCCAAAGGCAGAGGCTTTAAGCCACTGAGCCACCCAGGTGCCCCAGATTTTGACCTCTATATACTTTCTGAACACATATCAAAATGCTTGCCTTAGAATGAGTGTTCAAATAATATTTTTTGAAAGAGTGGATATTCAGGTCCCTCCTTAAAGGAGACCAAAGGAGGGTGAATACACAAACTCAAAACAGAGTGGTATGCATTTGTAATAATTTATTTCAACAATTAAATTACTGTTTTATAGTATTTATTCATTTCATTCAAGAAAATCATTAGTAATGAGGAAAAAGTACAGCCTTGCATATAGATAATAAGGAATCACTCTCACTTTAATTACAATGATAAGGATTTGGGAAAGATTTTTAACTTCCTGAGGCTGCAGGTTTCTCAGACATAAAATTAATATAAAATATAGCAAATTGACAGTTACTAAGTTGTTACTACAGGTTAGCTGCTATTTCAATTGTTAATCTATTCGATTTGTTGTTACAAATTCAGGTCAGTCCATTTCTATCTTACACGACTATCTTTAAGATTTTAAAATAAGATCATATTTGTAGCACCTCTCTTTGTTTGCATTTTTAGACAAGTATGCACACACAAAAGAGAAATGTCAAATAGATTTTCTCAGAGATCATTTTTATTCTCTAGTAGTTAGGAATAAATTTCAGTGGTACTGCATTTAGAGAGTTTTTTAGAGAAGTTTTTTAGAGAAATGAGAATGGAGAAAACACTTCTCCAGTAGATGGATGGATGAGTAGATAGATAGGTAGGCAGACAGATAAATAGATACTTCTTTACTATTCACTCATTTCTAAAATTAAAAGAAATCCAAGTGTCAGTCTTAGTTTATGTTATTCTTCCCTATTCATTTCCGATTTTTCACTTCCTCAATTCCTTCTCTTTTCTTTTTCCTCTTGTTCTTTTCCTGACTCAATGGCAGAAGGATTACAAATGTTTGTCCAGAATTGGACAGCAATATTAGGATTTGTTTCAGGGAGCCACTATTTCCATTTTTATCTCCATTGATAAATAATTCCCCTACTAACAAATTAATTATAATTTTAACTCATAAATTTGACAGTAATAAAAGCTTATCAGTATGGATCTCTTAATGAAATAAGTAGGCATTGTAAAATGCTCACTTTTACCGTTTTTTTTCTTTAAACCTCATAAAGAACAAAGAAAAAATACACTTATTACGAATGGTACTTATTTTGGTAATCATAAATTGATATGTCAGTTTTAGCCTTTTTATAGAAATATGACAAATAACATCATAGGGTGGCCTTAGGAAAAACTATTCTATAAAATTCCTAAAGAACCGAAATAAAAGAACTATCCCCCCAAAAAGGCAGATATAAGTTAATTTCAACCTCTTTTGTTTCATATCTAGTGCATTTTATGGTTAATGAATAAGAACTCCTAAGAATGAAATATGCTAAAATTTAAAATGGGATTAAAAAATACACATCAAATCAGAAAATCAAAGTACAATATGTCTTAAATTAAAAACAATGTATCCAATGTTTCCACTAAGTATTATAATAACAATGTCATATTTTAATAAATATAAAACTAACAATAAGATACCAATAAATTTGTGTTTTAAAACTATAATCATGAAATGATCCTATATAAATATTTTCTGCTGGGTCTATCTTGATAGACAAGTATGTAGTATAAACATCTGGATTTTGCTTAGTTAAGGACAACCTGTCTTACTTGTACAATTAATGACTTAGTGGATGATATTTATGTGGTATAGATAAAATAGTAGGAAATAAACAATAGTACAAGGGATGGGTTTGTGACACAAATTTATATAGTATCATTCACTGTTGAATGACCATATACAAAGAACATACCAGATATTGTAATTTATGTTAATTTAGATGGAGATTTCCAGAATCATACCATGGGACAATACTCAAGCTGTACAACAAGCATTTAGATGAAGTCACTGGTTGAAACACTGACCATGTTGGTATATAGGCTGGAAAGAATGACTGAGTAAGCTGAATGACAGAATTCAAATTTTGAAGGATACTGACAGGCATGAATAATAAGCCAAATTTAACAACATGAAATCTGCAAAAAAAAAATGTTAATATATTGACATTCTCCATATATTTTTGGTAGGTATATAATCATGTGATTTTTGTAAAACATTTTTTAAAGAAAAGAACAAGAAGGATCCTTTCAGGTATAGGGTCCCCAACATCCCTGGCTCCAAAAGCACCTTCTTCCGAATATCCTTGTTCTTTCTGCCATTACTTTTACAGGTGAGGAATGCAGCACTCCTGACATTCTCAATGAAATGAGTATAAATCTCCATTCTCTGAATCCTCTGAAAACAAGTTACCCTTGATAATTCACAAATAAACTTTATTTAACATTAAGCAAGAACCATTAAATTAAGATATAAAATGGACACACAAAATTCAAATTTCATTCTCTCTGACAGCCAATTTTACAGGGAAATTTCTTTCCTCCTCACATTTCTAATCCTTACCTCTGACCAGAGAAGCCACTTTACTTTCTGCCAGAAGAGTATCCTGGAAATCCTTGGTGCCAACACCACAGCTAAAGCTCCCTTCCCCTCCCACTCCCTTCCCCACTCCTTCTCTTTGTGTTCCCCCACCCATGGGCTTCCCTCAACTATGTGTTTTCTTATAGTGCATCAACTGCCAGAAAATTAAAACTCTGCCCAAGGGATAGAATAGAATGACAAAACTCACTTTAGGAAGTGAGTTTTCAGTGATATCAGTGATGACATAACTTAGTTTGCTCCAAGTAGCAAAGAATTGAAGAGCTCAGTCTGAAGTAACTACTAAGGATATGGGACCCTAGGCTAGGTGTGGTAGGAAGCCATACATTTGTAGTGCTGCTCACTTTCAGTGATATGGGGACCTAATGGATATACATTTGTAAAATGATAAACTGTAGGGGCACCTGGGTGGCTCAGTGGGTTAAAGTCTCTGCCTTCGGCTCAGGTCATGATCTCAGGGTCCTAGGATCGAGCTCCACATCGGGCTCGTTGCTCAGAAGGGAGCCTTCTTTCCACTCTCTCTCTGCCTGCCTCTCTGCCTACCTGTCAACGCTCTTTCTGTGTCAAATAAATAAATAAAATCTTTAAAAAAAAATAAAATGATAAACTATAAACTTTTTCACAAAATCTCTTAGTAAGGCTACTTCATGGTCATTTGAATTCTCCAGTAGTCTTTTCTGCTATATGATTTAACCTAGCTATACCACTAAATAAATTTAAAATATAATTCACTTAACTCACAAGTTGTTGCTACCAAACTTGAATAAAAATATTCTTTAAATATTTTACCAAAACAAACAAAAATATTTTACCAAAATAATTATGTAAAGAATGTGTATCTTAATTTTTCCAAAGGATATTAAAAATAGTATATATTTTGCTTGATCCCAAAAATCTTTGCATTACTATTTGAATTACTATTTGATGTTTTGAAAATTAAAATATTTCAGTAAAAAAAATAAAATAAATAAAATAGTTCAGTAACGTAAAAGTGGTATGCTAAAAATTAATAAGTTTAAGACAAAATCTTCCATGTTAAAAAATAGCAAAGATCTAAAAAAAAAATAGCAAAGATCTTTAGAATAAGAACATCAAATTGATTTAATCATGAATGCAATTGAACTTTCTAATGGATATATTTAGAAGATTATTAAGTTGGAATTGATTTTTAAGTTGGAAATCATTAGTACAAGATTCTCTTTAAGGTTAAAAAGAAGGCATTTTAATCTGCATTCAAAAATTAACACAGAGAAATATATGCAGGGCAATATGGCACTAACTGAAATTTTAAAAAACACAATATGTGTTTTTAACTGAAACTCTCATTTCTTTCATTCAAGAGAAAGAAACTAAATTTGTGTTCTATAGAGAAATCAGTTATTTAAAAATTTGTGTTCAATCTCAACCATCAGAGCAGAACTTATTACCAGGTAAATAGAGAAATAATTATTTGCTCACTAGATTAAGGAAGTTCTTTACCCAAACTGTGATCCTTTGTCTCCTACTCTGGGTCAGATAGAGATTAAATAACTGGGTATTACTATTTTGGAGTAAAAGTTGAGGGATAATTTTTTTTTAACCTTTTGTTCAAGCATTTGACTACCTCCTCCCTGATAGAATTTAAGATTTTTAAGGGCATGTTTTTAAACATTGTGCATTTAGACTCTAGGAGAGTGCCCGAATAGTAGGTGCTCAATAAACTTTCACTGGCTAGAGAAAGAAATATGTAAAGGATAGATTGCAAAAACATAGAAATTAAATAAATATGGATAAAATTATATAATATTTTCAGAAAAATGAAAGTTTTTAGATTCTAGAATTTCTACCTAGGATTTGGAAATCTTCATTGTTGTAGATCTTGAAGCTATCTTCCATAGCTTGGAAGAAAGTCTGAGTCCAGAAAATATAAAATAACAATATTTTATTTTGGAGGACCTAGAATTTCTGCATTTTTCATACATGTAAACTTCATCCTATTCACAATCTTCCAAACTCAAATCCTACCACAATCTTTGTCCCTGGGTTTCCATTATTTTTCACTCAAATAATATTATGGATAAAAACATACTATATAAACTAGAACTTATATCCAAATGCTAAAGACTTCCAAATCTGAACCTCTAGGTCCAACTCCTGAAAGACGACAAACCAGTATTGTCAACTCTCTAGTAAAATAATCATGTTGATGACTCCCAAGGAACAAAAATAAACCCAGCAATTATCCATCTTCTTACCTCCTCCTTATACATGCTTACTGCCCCTTATTTTTTCTGTAAAATAGATAATAACATCACCAACAGATCATTTACCCAAGCTAGGAACTTCTGAGGTTTACATGGCTTCCTCTCTTTTCATCTCTGGAGTCACTTGGAAACTGTGAAGTCTAACTCTTCTCCATGGTGACTGTCACAACCTTCATTCACTTTTTCTCTATCACTCCACAAAAAAATTATATGACTTCCTAATGGAAATCCCATTCTCTAGTTTTCATCAAATTATTGCTCACATTGCTTCTTGAGTGATCTTCCCATAATATAAATCTGATTTGTTCTACCCAGGGGGGATATTATTGATTGATTGATTGATTTACCTACCTACCTACCTACCTACCTATCCATAGAAAAAAATGCCTACCTCTTCAACAAGTCATACACTGGCCTTTAAATACTAGGCATCACCAACCCTTCTTGCCTATCTCATATCACACACCACTATGAATCTCTTTATGCTTTATATATAATAGGAATAAATAATACAAGAATCTCCAAACATATCATACATACCCTTTTACTCCTACTATGGAAATCTGTTTTTCTTTTTCTTTCATGACCATTTCCCCAATATTCACCTCTCACTCTGTTATCATTTAGCCTCATAATCTAGGTGAAACGTATAAATGAGTATTAATAGTGACAAAGTTAAACATATACCCAGATGTTCCTGAAGGAAGCCTTCCTACATGAGTGTATATGCATTTATAAAACTGGCATCAGATACCTTAGAGAGTCCTGTAAATTCATGACACCCATCATTATTTAACAAATACTTGCAAAGTCATTGATTGAATATTCATTAAGATGATTTCAGTAACACATAATAACATACAGTATATTTATTTCTTAAATTTTTAATAATTGCAATAGGTCATTGCAATTGTAATTAATGTTTAGGGAATAAGAAAAAAAATTGTTCTATTTTCCATTTATTCACAGAACTATCCTCAATACTACACTTTTGCTACTTCTGGTCACCAAATATATGCTCCCCCACACCCCGCCACCCCAGGGAATTCTGTACAACTGGATGTCTTACAATTCAATTCAGTTCTGACACTACCTACCTAGAGTTGGCTTCAGGTCCACATATTAGGGGCTCAATCCCAGGACTACCTCCTCTCTCTTTTCAAATGTTAACTGCAAGTCCAGGTTGTTATCTGTGCTTCTGAATGACCAGCTATAAATCAGAGGTTTCTACTATTCTGTCCTTGAGTCAGCTAAAAATTTGAGGTTCCCATTTGTCCTACCTTAGGTCCAATTAATTTGCCAGAACTGCTCACAGAACTCAGGAGAACATTTTACTTACTGGAGTAGGGATTTATTACAAAGGATATTAAAAGATACAAATGAACAGCCAGATGAAGAGATATGAAGGGGGAGGTCCAGACGGGTCCTAAGCACAGGACCTTCTGTCCCCACAGAGTTTGTCATGTGCCATTGTCCAGGCACATGGATGTATTCAGATTCAACCATCCTGAAAGCTCTCCAAACCTCTTCTTTTTGGATTTTTAAGGAGGCTGTATTATATAAGCATGGTTGATTCAAACACTGAACATTTGTAATTAATTCAATCATTATTCCCTCTCTCCTCCCTAGAGGCTGAGTGATAGGGTTGAAAATTCCAACCCTCTAATCACACTGTTAATTCCCCAGCCAACCAACCCCAACCTTATGGGCTTTCCAAAACTTATCTTATTGATATAGTTAATACAGTTGAAAGGAGCTTGTTATGAATAATAGAAGACATCTCTCTTGCTCCATCACTTATAAAATTCCAAGAGTTTTAGGAGTTTTGTGCTAGAAATAAGTATGAAAACTCATCACAATATTATAATTATATAATAGGTCAATGAATAAAAATATGTGTTGTTACTGAGTATTTTAGTAGGACAAATATCTAGAAATCCAATGACCAGATTTAAAGATATTAATATATTTCAACCTTTTGATCCATTGTTAAAAGAATTTTTCTCCACATTTGCTAAAAGAAATCTTTCCACAATTTACTGATCTAGTAAGCTTTTATTCAGTGATTCATGAATCTAGCAACATCCAATCTAGTGGACAGTAAGAAACTCCGAATAGCTATACAAGGTAAGAGACTGTTAATACACCATAATGAGCAGAAACAGGAAGATAATACTGGGCATTTGCTGATGGTTAGAGGTGGGTTACATTCCTTATATGGAACACATTTCCTTAAATGTGGATGGAAGTCTTAGAGCTAAGTTAGCTAATTTGTGTCAAGGAGACAGCACTGATTAGCTGACCTAAACTTTCCTTTCTGGGAGAGCAAAGTACAGAAATTTAGATAAGTTTTGGTTTGCTGAGGTGGGGTTAGCATGAGGAACTTCCTTCAGGCTTAATCTGGTTATTTTAACAATTTACCACGATATTTCTTTCAGAAAAATTGTACAGATCTATCTCATAAACAAACAGCATGTGAGCGTGTCTTTGCTCCCCAAATCTAGTCATATAATTTTTTAACCAGAGCATTTTGGTCAGTAAAAAAATAATATTTGGACATTTCAATATGCAGCTTTATTACTTCTATTTGTGCATACTTTCTTATGTGCATGGCTCTTTATATTTCTTGTTTTATAAAATGTTTATTCGTGTCTTTGGCTCATATGTTTTATTGATGTTTATATGCTTAGGTTATCACTATGTGGCATTTATGTTACAAATATTTCTATAGTTTGTTGTCTGCTTTTCAGATTCAATTGTTTTTGTCCTTAGATTTTGAGGTCCTTCTTGTTAATGTTTTTGAAACGTGAAAAAATAATAAACATCTAATTACTTTTCAGATTGAGCAAGTGTGAGTAGTAGTATCTAGCCAAAAATTTCCTAGTTTAGTCAGTAAAATATAACAAAGAGTAAGCATATTGAAAGGCAGAATAATGTTCTTCTGAGTATTTTTTAATGTCAGATTCTGAAACAGAGAAAAAAACACTTTCATTCATCCAACAAATATTTATTAAACTTGTATTGAATTCTAGTACAGCCAATTCCTTCTTTGTTGTAAGTCATCTAGGGCTTGCCCCTCTTTGAAAATAAATTTAGTTTGAGAAACAAAATGTGCTTATATAGGATAACCAGAAAACAAAAGCAAGTACACAATAATTTAGTTTGAAACAATATATGAACGGAGACTAGTTTCAATACAGAATGGAATTGTTGAATTCCACATTGATGAATATTAAAGAAACCTACGAGTTGCAAGAAAGTTAAAAAAAGAAAAAATGATAAAAACCTCACCTTGCTGTTACAGACTTTCAAAATGCCTATAAAGCACTTGGGAATTATAATGAGAAAGGTAGGAGTATAAAGAACATCCTCAGTTCTATTATATGCCTTGATACATGCAAGACTTGACAAACAAATATTAAGCCCCCACCTTGTGTATTTGTTGCTAGGTATATGAAACTAAATAAGACAAGACTCCTTTCCTCAAAGATAGAACCTAATGAGGCAGAGAGTTACATAATCAAATATCTACCCAGCATTATTATAAATTTAAAAGAGGAGTTGGCTTTATGGTGATAGGAAAGCATAGAAAGGAAAGCCTTTAGTTCTGCCTGGAAGGACAAGCAAAGAGAATAGTTAAATGAGGACCTCTTTCAGAAGGCTGTAGGTTAGCAAATCATTGAAATATGAATAGGAGATGAAATGCAGGGCCTTGGAAGGAAAAAACTGGAGCCTGACTGAGGTGTGTTGTATTCTGGAATTGGAGGTACTAATGGAAATTAAAGCGGAAGACAAGACACAGGGCAGACCACCAAGTCTGTTATACCAGACTCAAGAATTAAAGTTATACTAAAATGTCAGAAATCATTAGAGGGTATTAAATAATCAAATTTATATTTTAGAAAGAGTAACAGAAATGTGGATGAATGAAGTGCAAATAGTTAACCTCAAAGTTCTGGAACTCAAGCTGCTATAAAAACCTCCGGTGGTGGTGGTGAAGGCCTGGACCTCCTACAATGGGAGAAGGAAGCAGAGCAGGTGACCTAGTTCAGAAGGGAGCTTCTCACCCGGTTGAATGTTTGTCACCCGGTTTAATGGATGTATGGTAGTGTCATTCTCTAAGAACAGTCTATGGAAGACCTATGGAGGGGGAATATGTACATACCTCATTATAGTATGCTTTGCTTTATTGCACTTCCCAGATATTGTGGTGCTTTTTATTTTTGTTTTTGTTTTTTACCAATTGAACGTTTGCAGCAATCTTGCATGGAGGAAGTCTATCAGCGACATTTTTTCAACAGCATCTGCTCACTTTGTGTCTCTGTGTTTCGTTTTGGTAATTCTTGTTCTATTTCAAAATTTTTTCAAGATTATTATATTACGGAAATCTGTCCCCAATGATGTTTGGTGTTACTATTGTAATTGTTTTGGGGGTGCCATGAACATGCCCATATAAGATGACTAATTTAATTAATAAATGTATATATCCTGACTGTCCTACCAACTGGTTGTTCCCCCATCTCTCTCTGACCCTCAGACATCCCTACTGTCTGAGTCACAACAATATTGAAATTAGGCCATTTAATAACTCTATAATGGCTTCCAAGGGTTCAAGTGAAAGAAGAGTTGCATGTATCTCACTTTAAATCAAAAGCTAGAAATGATTAAGCTTAGTGAGGATAGCATGCAAAAAGTCGAGATAGGCTGAGAGCTAGGCCTCTTGTGTTTAATAATATATTGTTAGCCAAGGTATAAGAGCAAAAAGTTCTTGAAGAAAATTGGAAGTGCTATTCCTGTGAACACATGAATGACAAGAAAGCAAAATAGCCTTTTACTGATATGGAGAAAGTTTTATTGGTCTGGATAGAAGACCAAACCAGCCAGAGCATTCCCTTAAGCCAAAGCCTATTCCAGAGGAAGGCCCTTATTCTCTTCAATTATATGAAGGCTGGAAGAAGGGAGAAAACCACAGGAGTTTGAAGCTAGCAGACACTGGGTCATTAGATTTAAGGAAAGAGCCAAACTCCATAACATAAAAGTGCAAGGTGAAGTGTTCATGTAGAAGCTGAAGGAAGTTATCCACAAGATCTAGCTATAAGATCAAATTATATATCACCTACAAATGAAGGTGGCTACACTAAAAAACAGATGTTCAATGTAGATGAAACAGCCTTCTATTGGAGAAAGATGTCATCTAGGACATTCATAGCTAGGGAGAAGTCAATGTCTGGCTTCAAGGCTTCATAGGACAGGTTGACTTTCTTTTTAGGGCTACTATAGCTGGTGATTTAAGTTGAAGCCAAAGCTCATTTACCATTCCAAATATCCCAGGGCCTGTAAGAACTATGCGGATACACACACACAAGTGTGTGTGTGTGTGTGTGTGTGTGTGTGTGTGTGTGTGTGAGTGTGTGGTTTAAAAATTGATGAGAAAACTAAAAAAATTGATGAGAAAACTAAAAAAGTAATGTGGCAGAAACGAATCAGGCAAATAAACACACAGAATAAAACAAAATACCAGATTTCAAGAAAGAAAGTTTTCACTGTCGTCTAACTCTGAAAATAAAAGTAAAAAATGTGGGCTTGGTATTAGACTGACTATCTACATATACATTTCAAGCTAATGTCTCAATCATCTGTTTCCAAAAAAATTTTTTTTTCAATTCATTTGGAGCTTTGAACCCAGATTAGTTCAATAAAGCACAAAAGACAAAATGAAAAATGATTACAAAGAAAAAGCACTGTAGTGTTTCTTTATTGTTTTCATATTTAATATTGATCTATGATGTTCCAATAACAGATTTCCCTGGTGCAGGGAGCTCAGTATTGTTTAAACATTAGGACTGATGTCAACAAACCTTCCTTACTATTATAATAATTTCTTTATGTATCATCAGAAACATAGAATATTAATACTTACACGTGAATACAGTAGATTAATGACATTCCAGGCTTATCAGTGTGTCATATGTTTATAAATATGGAACCTTCTGACATTAGTCAATCATTCATCTTTATTCCCTACATTCTCCTTTCAGTTAAGTGCAAAGATATTGGATGCAATTTTAATACTGCAAAATCTCTGTAAGCATTTTCCTATAGCAATCAAGTTGCATATTCTAGTAAATCAAATTTCCCTGCATTAGGTAAGAGTTTAAATGCCGATTTTATAAAGGGCCATTAAGGACACACATCGGGTATGCATGATTGTGGTATAAAATTGATTTATTAAAAAAAAAAAACAACTCTGAATTTTAAACAAAAAGAAAAACGTATCTTCATATAAATGTTATGATACAAGTCTATTGTACTACAGAAATGCAAATAATAACAGATTTTATGAGTTGTCGTGAAATATTTATTGTACATATTCCTTATGCTTCAAAATAAAATGTTTATTCCAAATATAATATGTAAAAATCACAAAGTATGAGTTAGGTTACTTATATACCTGCTACCTTTAACTCTTTAAACATTTCATTAAATTCTTTATTTGTAAGTATCCTCATAAACTAGAATACTTTTTTAGATACTTAAAAAAGTGGTAATGTTAACAAGTTCTTGTGATAATATGTATATGCTTGGATTAGTTTACTGAAGACAGATAATATGCTGCACCAAAAAAATTTAAAAATCAATATATTCAAAATATCACTGGAAAGTTTATCACTCTCAACAGTATTCTTTTAAGCTTTAGATGAAACAAACACTATGTTCATTAAACTGTGTAATTTCTTACCAACTACAGTGGCACTCCAATATATTACGTAGAGGTGGATTGAAAAGAAATCATTAAAAGTCATTCATGTTGCCCCTCCTTTGTCCCTTCTTGTTCATTCAAGAATAACAGCTGCGAGGAAAAGACCCATGGTTATGCTAAGGAGCTGGTTTGTCTCTATAACTGTATTTAATTGTTATGTCAAGTGAGAGGCACAGAATTGAGATAATAAAAATAAATTTTCAAAGCAGCTGCATTTGGGAATTAATTGTACTATATTAACTATTTTGATATGTGCTCACCAGAGAGTAAATTTCCCATATTGTTTTCAGTATGGTAGAATCAATAGCCAAGTTTAAAATCATCATACCAATTTTTAGTTGAAATCAATTAAAAGTTCAAATGAACAAGGTCTGGAAACACAGTCCAACTTTTACAAGGAAGTAATAAGGTAGAATTGAATCAAATCACCATTTCTGTTGGAATAAGTTTCTCTACAGTTTTCTTGCCAAATCAAGCCTCAATCTCAAGCATAAAAACAGATATACAACTTCCTATCAAAACCCCTACTTATGCAGGAGTATGTCTAAAACCTATTTAATTCTTTCATAACTCAGCTTAAGTTTTATTGAATCCTCTAAAATCTTCTCTAGAACTCAAGCTAATAAGTAAGCATGCAAGTAAATAACAATAACTACTCTTTATAATATGCCTAACATCTTTCAGGCACTTTCTCTAAATTATTTAATATAATGCTTCCAAAGCCTTAAAAACCAATTATTATCATCTAAATTTTCCATATGAGGAAATGCATGATCAGACAAATTAAATAATTTGGTTATTGTGTATAGCATATATCATGGGGCTTTATTAGAATCCCAAGTAATCCATTCATCCAACAAATGTTGAGTGTTTTGTGTCTGACTCTATCCCAGGTACAAGGTTACAAAGATTCTTAAGACAGTTCCTTGCAAC
>JAQQSY010000671.1:0-14918 GCA_028646535.1 Procyon lotor | reverse complement strand
CCGCGTGCACACCCGCACGCGCACCCACAAAGTCAGGTCCTGAGCCCCCAGAGATGGCCACGTGCACACCCGCACGCGCACCCACAAAGTCAGGTCCTGAGCCCCCAGAGATGGCCGCCTGCACACCCGCACGCGCACCCACAAAGTCAGGTCCTGAGCCCCCAGAGATGGCCGCGTGCACACCCGCACGCGCACATATGCATGCACACACACAGTCACACATGCACACACATATGTACTCAGGTCCCGAGCCCCCAGAGATGGCCACATTCATGCACACATGCACACACATGCACACACAAGTGCATGCGCACACACACATGCACACACACATGTACTCAGGTCCTGAGCCCAGGGAAACGGCTGCTCAGCAAGGCACTGAGTACCCCTGGGCCGGTCTTCACGTGGACACTAGTGTGGACCCCTGAGAACCGAGTCCTCAGCCCCACCCCCAGGTGGTAACAGGAAACAGTAATTTGTGAGGTTTGCTCACCCTCAGCACCACCCACTGTTCTCCTGCTCAGCCGTTTTCTGGGCTTTTTTCACACTGGCTCTCGACGATGGCTGAAATTTCTAAATGATGAAAAGCCCTGCCCACACCCCCTCCTCCCGGGGGTGTCCATCGTTTTGTGCGGCGCAGTCACACCCTCGGGGGTCAGACCTGGCACCGTGCTCCCAGCCAGGCCCTGAGACACCGTCCCCCGTGGCAGAACCGTGTGTGCTTGGTCGTTGAGCTGCCAGTCATTGGCACCCAGAGGAAGGACGTGTCCTGCTGGATGAGGGCCGTGTGCTGTGAGGCGTAGGTTTGCCGGCCCCGGGAGGGAGATCGCCGGCACGGGCCCCTCCACGCTCCTGGCGCCTTAATACGAGGAATGTTCCACGGAAATGCCCGGCACTTCCGGAAACACATATGTTGTTTGCTGACATGCTTAAATGAAGAGCTCCACTGGCCGGAGCAGATCGGGACCGGGCACGCCACACGGAGCCACACGGCGGTCGGCGCATCCGTTGGCGGCGCATCTGTTGGCGGCACATCCGTTGGCAGCACGGTGGGAGGGAGGCTCGGAGCCTATTTGGGGAACATGTGCCTCAAATTTCTTCTCATCAGAAATTACAGAAAATGCGAGAGGTGTCGAAAGTGACACCCATGTGCCCTCCCCGGGTGACTGCTGACATGTTTGTGCCTCTTCCCAGGTGCTCAAATACACGTGGTTAGAACCCCCTGTGGGGACGGTTCCATGTCCCTGCCTGACACGGGGCCTGGGCACTGGCTGCCCAGGTCACAGCCCATCCCACTCTTGAGCAGGGGACGCTTGAGTTCCTGCCCTGCAAGGGCAGTATGGCCAGAGATAGGCATGCATCTGGGACTTTGCAGTCTGAAGCCCATGCTCTTGACCATCCCCCTGACCTGCCCAGTCGTGGACCTTTAGGTGCCTTTTAATTTCTCTTAACGAAAAAAAATATACCACGTAAATCTCCATTTGAATCCAGTATTTTTTTTAAAGGATTTTATTTATTTAAGAGAGAGAGAGAGATCACAAGTAGGCAAAGAGGCAGGCAGAGAGAGAGGGGGAAGCAGGCTCCCCGCTGAGCAGAGAGCCCGATGTGGGGCTCGATCCCAGGACCCTGAGATCATGACCTGAGCCAAAGGCAGAGGCTTTAACCCACTGAGCCACCCAGGCGCCCCGTAATCCAGTATTTTTGAGGGCAGATACGCAGGTGGCCCATGATAAGTATCAGCTGAGAAGTGAGGGGGGGTACGTTCCCAGAGTGTGCACCTGCCCCATCGGGCACAGTCGGTCCCCGAGACGCTGCTCGCGGGAGGAGGTGGGGGAGGACGGCCATAACCCTGATGCTCCCGGAAGGCACCCTGCGGGAGAAGAGTCTGGGGTCCCACGCACCACTTCTCGCTCTCGCAGGAGAATCACTACAGACCCCCGGATCAGGACGCCTGCCTGCCGTGTGACTGCTTCCCGCACGGCTCGCAGAGCCGGGCCTGCGACACGGACACAGGGCAGTGTGTCTGCAAGTCCGGCGTCATCGGCCGCCAGTGCAACCACTGTGACAACCCTTTCGCTGAGGTCACCACGCTTGGCTGTGAAGGTCTGAGTCGCCCCGATCCCTTCGGGACGTGTCGCAGGGACAGACTGCCGGGCTCCTGTGTGTGTGCCCGTGTCTGCGTATGCACCACGCACTCCTGGGGTCTGGGGAGCGTTTGGCAGCCTTGTGGTCTGACAGTGTGCCCTTGGCCTTCCTGGAGGGCACGGGCCAGAGCCTGGGTCCCTCCTTCCCCTGTCCTGACACTGATGAAGGGAGGAGGCAGGGGCCCGGTTCTCGGTGGGGCGGAGGACTCGGAGAGCCGTGCACCTTTGCGGGCATGGCCGTCTCCGGCTGAGCAGCCTTCTTTCTCCCCGTGATCCCAGTGATCTACAACGGATGTCCCAGAGCATTTGAGGCTGGCATCTGGTGGCCGCAGACCAAGTTCGGGCAGCCGGCGGCGGTGCCGTGCCCCAGGGGGTCGGTGGGTAAGTACCGTGGCCTGTGGCCTCCACTCCAGGCAGGAACTTGGTTGAGGCACGGCTTGCGGGCGACTTGGCCAAAGCATCAGAACTTGTGGGATGTTCTGCATGGACAACGTTTCTGTAGCCGAAGTGTTGGGGGAAAATGAAACCTTGTTCCTTAATAACAAATGACAAAACCTAGAAAAGCTATAATGCAAACATAATCCACGGCCAGGGGCCAGGCAGGACCCGGACAGGCCGCTCTGCTGCTCCTGATGCCGGGTTCTCTGTGAAATGGGGGTGGTAGCTGTGTCCGTGCCCTGAGGGGTGTCCGGAGACCTAGGGGACGACCCACGAAGGCGCACGGCTGCGAGTCGTTTCGTGGCAGACGTGCAGGGCCCACGGACGTTGGGGGTATTTGGCAAACCATGGGGCTAATTTCCCTTTCAGTGGACTTGCTCACGGCGGCCAGGCGGCTCAGGAGCTTTAGCCGTGGCCCCGGGCACGTGGGGAGAGAGCTTGGGTTGGTTTCGTGGCCGTGGCACGTGCCTGGCCCTGGGCTGGCCAAGGGGTGCGCGTCACGCCTGGGGCTCACAACCCCGCTGAGCACACTGGGCTCAGGTACACGCAGGTCAACGAGCGTGGTTACCAGCTGGGGTTTCAGGTCTCCTCCGTGTTCCCCGTTCCCTAGGAAACGCAGTCCGGCACTGCAGCGGGGAGAAGGGCTGGCTGCCCGCCGAGCTCTTCAACTGCACCACCGTCTCCTTCCTGGAGCTCAGAGCCATGGTAGGCCCTGCCCCAGGGAGCGCGTGTGTGCGTGCGTGCGGGGTCGGGGGGTGCGGCCAGCACAAGACCCCTGGATCCCCTGGCGGGGGCTGGGCCCAGCTCGGGGTCATCCCACCCACATTTGTTCCGGGCCCCGCGGCGGAGCGCAGCTGCCCTGCCCATCAGGCATGTTGGGGCCTGCCACGCCCGACCTCGCCCTTTGTCACTGCCACCCCTCTTGGTGTCTCTTTCTAGCACTTGGCCTGACCGTCCCTTCTTTTTGGTGCCTGAGTTCCTAGCCAACGTTCCTGTTTGGTTTTGGGGTTTTTCACGTTCTTGCCTGAAAAGGAAGTTTCTACAAGAAAGTACGGGGTTTTCTGAATCATAGGAAGGAGCAGAGCAGCTGCGGTGGGTGTGCAAACGTCTCGTGTCCCCCCCCTCCCCCCAGAACGAGAAGCTGAGCAGGAACGTGACGCGGATGGACGGCGACCGGTCCCTGCGGCTGGCCAAGGCGCTGCGGAACGCCACGCAGCACCCCGGCAAGCTCTTCGGCAACGACGTGCGCACGGCTTACCAGCTGCTGGCCCGCGTCCTGCTGCATGAGGGCGGCCGGCAGGGCTTCGAGCTGGCAGCCACGCGGGACGCCGACTTCCACCAGGTGACAGCGTGCGGCGGGTCGGCCTTGGGGGCCCCGCGGTCCTGTGGGGCGGCTGGGGGGTCCGGGCTCAGCTGTGCAAGATAGCTGCTCCCTGTGTCCTCAGGGCAAAGCCTCACTTTGCACCTGGGCCGGGCCAGCGTGGTGACCAGTGAGACTGGGTGCGAGTGCTCGGGGCGTTTGGGCGAGGGCACGTGCGGGCACGGTCTTGGTGGTGGGACAGTCACTGTCACTGACAACTGAGCCTTACTGCCGGCCAGCAGTCTGCGTGGCTTACGTGAATTAGCCACTCGTGCCCACACGTCCTGTGATGGTGTGTGGTTACTGCCCCATTTTACAGGTAGGGAGACTGAGGCAGGGAGAGCCAGGGGCCTGTAGCTCATCAGGGGGCTCCAGGGTCTCTGCTCCCACCTCAGGGTCCTGGTTTCAGAGACTATGATGTTTCCTACAAAGATCGTCCTGTTTTGTATTTAAGTAATTGGTCTCTAAGAAATGTCTGTTTAGAATGGTTGGTGAGGAGATGCTCATTCATCCTCGTGTGTGGATTGCTGGGCAGTCAGCGTCATCAGTCTGTGATGCCTTTGGACCCCTCCCCAGGCCTTTTCGTCCACATGGGACCCCCGGGGAACATCCCCGTCCACGCAGGGACCCCCGGCAAACCTCCCTGTCCACTCAGGACCCCCGGGGAACTTACCCGTCCACGTGGCGAAACCCCCAGGGAAACTCCCTGTCCACTTAGGACCCCTGGGGAACCTCCTGTCCATGCAGAGATACCTGGGGAACCTCTCCGTCCACTCAGGACCCCGTGGGGAACTTACCTGTCCACATGGAGACTCCCAGGGAACCTCACCATCCACTCAGGACCCCCATGGAACCTCCCCGTCCACATGGAGAC
This sequence comes from Procyon lotor, assembly GCA_028646535.1. NCBI lineage: Eukaryota > Metazoa > Chordata > Mammalia > Carnivora > Procyonidae > Procyon > Procyon lotor. Next base: position 10,102 of record JAQQSY010000671.1, on the reverse strand, counting down.
CCCCAGGGAACCTCCCTGTCCATTCAGGACTCCCGGGGAACCTCCCCGTCCATGTGGCTTCTCCCCTCTGTCTCTCGGAGTGCACATGAGGGAGCCCCCGACAGAGCATCTCCCTGACCCACGGCTCCTGCCCCCCCGCGTCTGTCCCCAGTCTGATCCTACCCAGCCTGGTCTCGGAGCTGGAGGCCTCCAGAGCCTGTTGTGCCCTCCGCTGTGTTGGCTTGGCCTCCTGGGGCCAGCCTCACTCACCCGCTGAGCGCCGTCCATCTGTCTGTCTGACAGGACGTGGTCCACACGGGCAGCGTGCTCCTGGCCCCGGACACACAGGCTGCGTGGGAGCAGATCCAGCGGAGTGAGGGGGGCGCTGTGCAGCTGCTGGGGAGCTTTGAGGCCTACTTCGCCAACCTGGCGCGCAACGTTCGGAGAACCTACCTGAAGCCCTTCGTCATCGTCACCACCAACATGAGTAAGGGCCACGAGCTGGCCGGGCTTGGGGTGCCACGGGTGTGCTCTGGGGTCAGACCCCCTGGGGCCTGTCCTGGGGGGTGCTCCTTGCTGGGCTGTCTTTAGGGGACGGTCAGCAGCTCCAGCCTCTGGTGCCTTGTCAGGACCCTCCTTGTCCAGCCTCTCAGAGCTGAGCCAGGGAAACACACACAGACGACTCCTGGGCCCCGAGAATCGGGGCGGGTCAGAGGAAGCGCCGCTGGCTTGCCGTCGGAGTCTGCAGGCTGCTCGGGACGTGGATATGAGGCTGTTCAGGGGGCAGGCCTGGGGTCCGGCTGCGGGTCCTGCCCTCCAGGCTCACCGGGAGAGGCACAGACCCAGGGAAGGACAAGGCATAGGCTGGCCAGGTCCCTGGGTGGGGATGGGGGGATGTCTGCCCTTCTTGAGTCAGGGGCTGAAGGTCAATGAGCAGATACCTCATGAACCGAGTCACCCCCACCGTCCGGGAGGCACCACCCTGAGGTCCAGGGGTTTCCGTGGTCAGGTTCCTTCCCCCGGAGAAAGCCCCAGGTGGTAGAACCAGCCCCCACCCGGCCCACCCAGATGGAGCCGGCCAAGTCCTTGGGCGGGGGGGCGGGGGGGCTCCTACAGGGGAGGGCCCTTGCTTTCTCCTCTTGCAGACCTTTGTTAGGCCATCAGCAGGCCGGGGGCAAAGGAGAGTACTGGGGGAGTGCCTTATGCATGCCCATCACCAGAGGGGCCCCACTGAGCCTTAATCTGGAAGTGGCGGCCCTCAAGTGACCCCTGTTCCCGACGGCGGGGCCTCCTGACTGGGGCGGGGCCTCCCGACTGGAGTGGGGCCTCCCGCACCGGCCAGGAGGTGCTCAGCCAGGAGATGCTCTGGCCGTCTGTGCCTCCCGGGCCCTTCCAGGACCCTGCAGTGGGGCCTGCCCTGTGTTGGGTGGAGGTGGGCTCAGGGCCCCCATCGTCACTGGAGTCAGGGAAGAAGGTGGCGTGCTTCTGCCGAGCTGGCCTTGGGGCCGGACAGGGCCTGGACACGGTGCAGCCTGCAGCCCACTGCCTTCTGGAGCACTCGGGCAGTTCCAAGTGTCCTGCCTGCCTCTGCCTGCAGCTCCTCTGGTGTTGTCCCTGATGCTCTGTGGCCGGGAGCATTGGTCCTGCACTGGGCACCCCCGTCTGTCCTCCTGTGTCCTGTGTCCTCTGCTGTTCCTGACCACCCAGCAGCTCGGGGTGGGCGCCCAGCCCTTGTCCGTGTGGGTGGCTCACAAGCACCCTTCATACGGGCGGGCTGTTGAACCAGTCAGCTCAGTGGGATGACCTTGGGGTCATCCTGGGGCGTGCAGGGGTGACGGCCTCTCCATCAGCAGACTCCTCGGAGCGGTGGGGGTCCACGCCAACAGAGGGGTGCCCCACAGCCTCCGAAAATCAGCAGGAGGCAGGAGCCCCTGGGGCAGGTCCCAGTGTGCGTTCGGGCTCTGCCTCTGCCGGCCGGGGAGCGGCTTGCCAGTCCTCCGGCCTTCTCGTGCTCACCCAGCCGGACCGTCCCTGCTGCTGCCGCTCTGACTTCAGTCTCGGCGCTTGCGCTGTGTGACTCGGCGGGTCCGGAGAGCGCGGCAAAGTAGAAGGCGATTCTGTTAGACTGTCGGGCGGCGGCCCTGGTCGGTTTGGACGCGGAGCCGATGGCGGGAGGAGCTGGGGGCTGGGTGACAAGGGGGACCTGTCCCCACAGTTCTGGCCGTCGACATCTTCGACACGTTCAACTTCACGGGAGCCAGGGTGCCGCGATTCGAGGACATTCGTGACGAGTTCCCGAAGGAGTTGGGGTCCTCGGTGTTCTTCTCGGCTGACTTCTTCAAGCCGCCGGAGAGCAAAGGTGAAGCCCATAGATGCCACGGCTGCCCCACCATTTGGGGGGTGGGGGCCTCCAAAGGTCCTGCGAGAAGGAACAGGACGGTTCTTAGTAGCAGAGCCTGTTGTGTGGCTGTGTGTCACACGCGTACCCTGAAAACGGGGCCCGCCGCGGGGGAGAGCTGGCGTTGGAACCCGGTGCCGCGGCCGGGCCTTTCTTGCAGGTACTTGGCTAACTGGTGACGTGACAAATGAGAGAGCACTTGAATTGTGTGTGCACAAGTCTTCCCCAATGTGCGAGGGAAAAGCTGTCTCCACATGTCGGTAAAATTGTAGAATCCACCCTCTCCGCCCCAAAAACAAGCCAGTTCTTCAGTCCTGGGTTAGAATTATATTACCCAGTGGCTTAAACATTTGGAATTTTCCTTTTTTTGAAAATATTTTATTTATTTATTTGGGAGAGAGAGTGTGTGTGCGAGCACAAGCAGGGGGAGGGGCAGAGGGGGAAGCAGGCTCCCCGCTGAGCAGAGAGCCTGACTCCGGGATCGATCCCAGGACCCTGAGATCATGACCTGAGCTGAAGGCAGAGGCTTTAACCCCCTGAGCCACCCAGGCGCCCCTGGAATTTTCTTAAAGTATATTTTTCACAGATCCGCTCCAGCTACTGCGAATGTCTCAAAATAACGGGGACACGACAACATAAAATTCTGTAACAATTTAAGTTTGAAATGTTTTTGGTAAATTAGTTTTGTCAGCTACGTGGCATTATTATTCAGGTGTTGGAACCTCTTAAAGAGGATTTTACTCCGATGTGGAGCCACCCTGACCCCATCTTTTGAACCATACTTGGGGGCCGGTCTGGGTTTTCCTGCATTCGGCCCTGTTCCCAGCAGTCGTTGGCACTGATGGATGTGCAGACCCTACAAACGTTGCTCCTCATCCTGACCCAAAAACACTGTCCGTGCTCCTGCATCTGAACGGACCCCCAGGCCCTCCTTTGTCCCCGAGCCTGAGGCATCAGGAGTGGGCACGCAGGGGCCTCGTTTGCTTTAGAAGACCCCACGGGAGAGTCTTCTGGTGCTGGCTGCCGTGCTGTCCCTAGGACGGTGGCTGGCTGACGTCAGGCCCTCGTCTCTGTACGTGGTACCTCATTCAACTTGTCGGTCAGCCAGAACTGTCATCACAGAGTCAACCCCACCAGTTCTTGTACTGACGGGAAGGCTCGGCCCCCTGGCTTGGGCGACCCCCCCCATGGCCCCAGACTCCTGACTCATCCCGTGGGAGGCAAACAGAGGAAAAAGCATCCTTAGCTCCCAGAGCTAAAACTCAGGGCAAGATCTGGGTGGACGAGCTTGCAGGAGATGGGGGGTGCAGTCTAGCCCCCCAGCCCCTCGGCATCCCGATGCCTCCTGGTGTCCCTCCTGGACGGCCTGCTTCTCTTCCCCGTGTGCAGGATGTTAACGTAGAGCCCTAGGGCTTGGCCCCGAGGGCTGGCCTCTGCCTGCGTCTGTCCGCCCCCCTCCCCCCAACCAGTCAGGCTTTGACCAGACACTGACCTTCCTGCCTTGGCCCAAATCCTTCTTTGCCCTGACTGGCCCCTGGACAGGCTTTCTTCCCAGCCCTGGACTCCAGGCCCTTGCCCTGGCCCACCCTTGGCCCAAATAAGTGTGTGTGTTGCCTTTTCTCCTGAGGCGAGGGGTCCCCACATGTCTTCCCTGTAGGGCGCCCCTGGGACCCACTTGCTAGCTGACTGGTTGGCTGGGGATCCAATGAGCCAGTCGAGTCGGGGGAGAAACTAAGGCTTTGGCCGCAGCCATGCATGGGGGCCAGGAGCAAACACCGGGAAGGGCCGGGCTCTGGACTTGTGAGAGCTCCCGGGAGGCCACCGTGCCTTGGGACGCTGTCCTGTGCGCCCGCTGCTGCCTCTGGTACCCTCGAGGCTGCCCAGAGTTCGCAGCCCTGCGGGAGGAGCAGCCCCGGCTTGCTCAGCGGTGAGCATGTGCAGGGACTCAGACCGCCTCCCACTTCCGGGAGCAAGCAGCTGAGAGGCGGCAGGACGCCGGGGGGCTGAGTCAGCACTTAGATTTGGCCCCCACTCTGTGGGGTTGTCCAGAAGCAAAGAACCCATAAAGGTCACGTCTGAGCCCTTGGGTGGTGTCCAGCCCACGGGCAGAATCCCGGGCAGGGTCACTTGACCTGGGGCAGCGCCCGACCCTCTCAGGAGAGCCACGGCCCGCACCCCCTGCCCCCCAAACCCCCGAGGAGGAGCTGGGGGGGCTCGCTGACCAGCCTGAGCGTCACTGAGCAGTGTCGTCATGCATTCAGCGGCCCTGAGCAGGGTCAGGAGGACGCTGAAGGTTGTGTGTGCCCACCTCAGACGGGCGGGCGCAGCTTGGTCGTGCGGCATTTTGCTGGGACCGGTGAGCCATTCTGGGCTGCAGTGCCCCCCACCCCCACTGCACCTCACAGCCCCTCCGCAGGCCCCCCGGGCCCTGCCCCTTCCAGAACCCCTGTCCCTTGGGGCTCAGCTCTCCCGCCTCCTTGGAGCTCAGCCACCCGTGCTCCGGGCTGGGTGGTCTGGGTCGTTGTAGAACTGACTTCTGGGCGAGGGACCAGCAGGGGCTTTCTGTCGGTTGTTGAGAAGGTGGGTGAGTGTGGCCAGGCTATCAGGGCATTCGGGGGGAGTGTCCCTGTGCTGGTGGGTCAGGGGGGCCAGTACCCCTCCTGTGAGCCCATGTGGACGCAGGGACTGGGAAGGTTTAAACCTTCCTGCCCCCAAGCTTCCTTGCCCTGGTCAGTGGCAAGATACTGTAAGCACCTACACCCCAAAATGTGTGTGCTGACGTATTTACATGGGGCGTGTGTGGCTACTTGTGTCTCTAGAGCATGTACAACTTCAGACACACCTGTGATTCATGCGGGAGCAAGGCATGGGGCACAAGCCCATGCAAACGGTCCCCTGTCCATGCCGTGGCTCCCAGAGCCGCCCTAGTGTTGCCCCGGCCTGGGGTGAGGGACGTGGCTGGTCAGCCCATGATAGCTGTTACCTTTTCTCGGGTCATGCTAAGATGCCCGGAACCGGCGCCATCCGGGCTGCTGTGGGGGTGGAGTTGAGTCACGTTCAGTCCATCTGCTGTGTTGGGCCGGCGCCTCTACCTTCGTCCCCAGGACTGAAGGTCTGTCCCCTGTGCCCTCCCCCAGCCTCTGGAAGGCCCAGTGCTGCAGTCGCATGGGGGCCCCACCGAGCACCCGTGACTTCAGGAGGCTGGTGCTCCCGCAGGAGGTGGCCTGGTGGGCACGCCGGCCCCGTGCTCACACCGGCCCTGTGCTCACGCTCTGCTTGCGTTGCAGCGAGCCCCACGGTGAGGCCGGCTGGTCGAAAGGTCCCCCCGCAGACGGCGCCCCCGGGGCCCAGCGCCGAGGGGGAGGCCCCGTTCAGGAGGCGGAAGAGGCACCCGGACGAGCCCGGCCGATTCGCCGTCGCCCTCGTCATCATCTACCGGACTCTAGGCCAGCTCCTGCCCGAGCGCTACGACCCTGACCGCCGCAGCCTCCGGTAAGGCCTGTTTCTGGAGGATTCCAAGGGGCTTCCCCCAGCCTGCGTGTGAGGACATTCCACCATATGTCTGGCCCACGGCCGGCTGTAGACCACTACCCCGAGAACCCCCCGGAATGAGGTTCTGGGCGTCCAGGTGGCCCTTCCCTGGAGCAGCCACCCGGCCGCCCCCTCCCCAGTACACGCCCTGCTCAGCCTCCATGGACCCTATCGCGCAGGGCCCTCGAGGCCGTTCCTACACTGAGGGGCCTGTGCACCCCCCCCCCCCCAGCTGTGTGCCTCACCACACTCGTCCCCGGGTCTGCAGTCTTCAAGGTCATCCTTGGCAGCTGGGTGACCTTGGCTGCGAGCCGAGTTGACTCTATCCTCTGGTGGTTCCCAGGCTTTCCAGGGTGTGTTACCGGCAGCAACACATGCCTTCTTTCTCTTTGTTTTTAAATTTCCAAAGTCTGCCTTCGGCCCAGAGGCAACCGGTCCCCGTGCGCCCCATCACTCATGGCTGCCGTGGCCCAGGCCCTTCTCGGGGGCAGCAGCTGGGGCTCCAGCTCCGGGCCTCCTGGAGGGATGCCCACACTGCGTGCTCCTGGGGTCATCCACACACGGGTTTGACACGGGGGTCTTCTAAGCGTCCCTTTTCCCGTGTTCTCGCTCCTCCGGCCCAGGCTGCCCAACCGGCCGGTCATTAACACGCCGGTGGTGAGCGCCGTGGTGTACAGCGAGGGGGCCGCCCTGCCCAGCCCCCTGGAGAGGCCCGTCCTGGTGGAGCACGTGCTGCTGGAGACTGAGGAGCGCACCAAGCCGGTCTGCGTGTTCTGGAACCACTCCATCACGTAAGGGTGATGCCTGGCGTGAAGAGCCTCCCCCCTCCCCGAGCTCTGTGCCCATGTGTGGGGTCTTTGCTGCGGTCCCGGGACTCTGCCGGCACCGTGTCTCGTGGGGCGTTGCCCCATCATGTCTCGTCTTTCGTGGTCTGTTGCTCCCCTTCCAGCCCCTCGTGGGGCAGGAGGCTCGTCCTCGGGGTGTCTGAGTCCCCTACACGTGGTTACAGGGAAACAGGTGTGTCTCTGTGTACACACAGGCACACACGTGTGTGGGTGCTCGTAGAACTCTCGAGAACACACAGGGACCCAGGGCCAGGCGCTGGCAGGACCCCGATGCACCAGCCGACACGTGCCCATTGCCACCTCCAACGAGGCAGGGCTCATCCTGTAGGCGCACGTGGTGGGACCCAGACACTCAGGCCCAGGGTCCCTTCCCCCGACAGCAGCAGGTCCCAGAGGTGTGTAAGGGGGTCGCTTTAGCAACCAGGGGTCCCTGGCCTCAGCCACCCGCCCGTGAGATCCACCCAGCTGCTGCTGGGGCCGGTTTTCCCCCTCCAAGGCCGTGCCCGCCACCACTGCTTGAAGCTAGGATGAAATGTTATGCAGCTGGGTGCTTGTTCCTGTGCAACACTGACAGATGTGCCCTCACATTGTGCTTCCGGCGGGTTGGGTTGGTGTCCAGCACGTCAGGCTCCAGCCGGGAGCTTGTGCCCTGCGGGGGCGGGGGCGTGTGGACGCCCGGCTGCAGGAGGCTCACGCTGGGAAGCAGGCAGGGATCTCGCAGCTCCTTTGTTTTCCGAGTTCTAGTTAATGAGCAAGCAGCATCGTGTCTGGAGTGTGATAGGCACTTGGCTTACAACAGCGAGAAAGAAGGACCGACTTTCACTGCAGGGGAAGTGCAAAGGGCTGTCTCATGGGCGCTTGATTGGATCCTAGCAATTAGCTGTTGCCTAATTATCCTCTCTGCTTCCTTGGTGCCTGTCATCCCAGATCTTAGAGCTCTTGGCAGGCACATATTAGCCTTCACTTGCCATTTTACAGATGAGTAAACTAAGGATCAGAGAGAAGTGACTTGATTTTCTCAGCGTCAGGGAGGGCAGGGCTCTCTCTGAGCCCGAGACACACCCGTAAGCAGCTTGTCATTTGGGGCTTCCCATCAGTAAAAGGGAATCATAATTGGGCCTTGCTTCCAGGCAGGTGCCATAAAACGTTGTGCAATACGAAGATGAAAGTGCAAAGTGAACGTGAGATGTTATTTCTTGAAGCATCTAGACTCAAAAGAAGACTGAAGTACAAAGCGGCCCCTGTAACAACTGACTAATATTTCCGACAAAAGGGGTGTGCGGTCGACCCGAGACATCCCTGTTTAAGTTTTATTGTGAGATGACACAGAAACCATGAACTTCAGAGGGTTGCTTTAGGGCACTCCCCAGCCAGGAAGGGGAGGGGAGAGTGTCCACACGGTCCCGAGGGCTCTTGTCCTCACAGCGGGCGACAGGGGGTGCTGATCTTGGGGGGGCCACATAGGCTCCCCCGGGGGCAGTGGGGCCTCAGAGACCCCCCGCCCTGCTGGAAGGGGTTCCTCTCACGCCTGCCTTTTCCCTGCAGGATCGGGGGAACGGGAGGGTGGTCGGCCAAGGGCTGCGAGCTGCTGTCCCGGAACCGGACCCACGTCGCCTGCCGGTGCAGCCACACGGCCAGCTTCGCCGTGCTCATGGACGTCTCCAGACGCGAGGTGGGCGCGGCCCCGGGGGCAGTCCCACCCTGCAGGCAAATGTGTCCGGGACAAGTCGCTTTGGAGAGTCGGCCCGGCTCCAAACTGAATCCGCGATTACGACCTGTGTTCGGGAGGGTTGGCCAGAATCTGCCAGGATTTCCAGAGCAAAACTGGGAAACTGTTTTCAAAGGGGCCGGGCTGTAAATTAAAAACCCGGGTGGCGGACCCCCAGCCTCAGCCCAAAGAGAGAGCTCTGGAAAGGCCTCACTTCAAAGCAAGATTCTCAGTGTTCTGCTGGACGGTGCTGTGCCCCCAACACTTGATTTCAAGGGAGAGCGGTCGGCTTGCCGGAATGAAGGGAGGGTCTCCCATTCGTACCACACACTGGCCTGAGGACACAAAAGAGGGGGCTCGGTCAGGAGCCCCCGAGGCCAGCTAATGTTTAACCTTCGGCATTTTCCCGGGCCTGGGAGTGCGAGGCTCTGGGAGCCTGAGGGTAAATAGGGCGAATAGGGCAGCGGGCCCCCAGCGGGCGGGCAGGCGCGGTCAGCCTGGGCTCAGACGTGTGCCGACGCTGGTTCCTAGGACCCAGAACAGAGGCTTGGGGCCTCCCCTGGCGCGTTTTTTTCAGGCCTGAGCGGCGTCCTGGGAGGCCAGGTCATTGTCCGTCCCCAAAACTCTCCGGCGTGTAGGTTCCTGTCTCCCTGTTGGGAGGGCAGCAGCCCCGAGTTGCTGCCGATGGCAGCCAGGTGACAAGAGGAGAGGGTGTGCCCTCGGGCCTTCCCCTGACCGCCAGGCTCCCGTGGGCAGGGGGCACTTTAGAGCCGAGAGCCCCAGGTCCTGACCTGGAGGGGTGAGTTGTTAGTAGTGTTTGTCCACGTAGGGGTGGGGCTGCAGGTTGCCCTCTGGCCAGGGAGCTGGGCGGTGCGGGGAGCGGATCAGGCAGGAGGAAGCTGAAATCCAGGCCGAAGTGGAACTACAAGAGGGCTCACTGCTCCCGGGCCGGGGCTCGCCCAACAGCAGCCCTGGGGCCTCCGGAGGGCGGGGCGGGGGGGTGCCCTGAGCCCCTCCCAGCCCCCCGGCAGCCGAGGCCCACCTGCCTTCTGTGTGCGAGTCCCTCCCGGCTCCAGATCTGGGGCAATGGTAACATTTCTCTGTAAGAGGTTTTTTGTTTTGTTTTTTTTTTTACATTTTTTTACTGGGACAAAATACACAGAACACAGATTCACTACCTCAGCCACGTGTAAGTGCACGATCCTGCTCCAGAACTTCCCTTCTCACCCCAGTAGTCCATTTGGTGTTTGTTCTTGGTGTTTGGCAGCCTCAGAACCGGGTCACGGTCGCGCTGGTTCTGCCCACAGTAAGCTCGACCTCACTGTGCCTGTACTGCGCCAAGCCCCGTCAGACCCCGTCCTCATGTCCCCCGGCTCCCTTCCCCCCGCCCGCAGCACGGAGAGGTCCTGCCCCTGAAGATCGTCACCTACGCCGCCGTGTCCTTGTCGCTGGCCGCCCTGCTGGTGGCCTTCGTCCTCCTCGTGCTGGTGCGGACGCTGCGCTCCAACCTGCACGGCATTCACAGGAACCTCATCGGGGCGCTCTTCTGCTCTCAGCTGGTGTTTGTGATCGGGATCACCCAGACAGGAAACCCGGTGAGTTCCCCGGGCCGCCGCCTTGGGTGTGTGCACGTGGGCCGAC
>JAQQSY010000670.1:0-14918 GCA_028646535.1 Procyon lotor | reverse complement strand
TAAGACAGGGAACAACAAATATTGGTGGGGATGTAAAGAAAGGGGAACCTTCTTACACTGTTGGTGGGAATGCAAGTTGGTATAGCTACTCTGGAGAATAGTATAGAAGTTCCTCAGGATGTTACTGAGACCCAGTCAATTGCTGTCCTGAGACCCAGCAATTGCACTACTGGGTATTTACCCCAAAGATAGAGATGCAATGAAAAGAAAGAGCACATGCACCCCAATGTTCATAGCAACAATGTCCACAATAGCTAACCTGTGGAAGGAGCTGAGATGTCCTTCAATGGGTGAATGGATAAAGAAGATATGGTTCATATATATAATTGAATATTACTCAGCCATCAGAAAAGATGAATATCTACCATCTACATTGACATGGATGGAACTAGAGGGGATTATGTGAACTGAAATAAGTCAGTCAGAGAAACAAAATTATCATATGGCATCACTCATATGTGGAACATAAGGAATAGTGCAGAGGACAGTAGGGGTAGGGGAGGAAAAATGAATGGGAAGAAATCAGAGAGGGAGACAAACCATATGAGACTGTTGATTCCAGGAAACAAATTGAGTTTTGTGGAAAGGGAAGTGGGTAGAGGGATGGCGTAACTGAGTGATGGGCATTAAAGAAGGCACAGTGGGTGATATGCTCAGCTAATAAATCATTGAACATTATATCAAAAACTAAACAAACAAACACCTCACTGTGGTGGAAATAAAGTAATTGCCCTGGCATCTGTGGTCATTCTCAGGTCACCATCCAAGCGCAAGGTCTCCCCTAGAAAGGAACAAGGCACCAGTCATGGGCCACTGTATCCATCAGGATTATATCACCAGCAACTGTAACAAACTCCCAATTCCCAATGGCTTACCACAAATATGGCTTATTGCTTACTCATATCATAGTCTATTGCAGGTTGGGTGGCTCTCTTTTAAGCATAGCTCAGGGATCCAGTCTGTCTCCCTTTTGTGGCCCAGACATGGTTTAATGGTTAGATGTGAGGAAACAGTATAGACAAACATACCAGGTACTCATCGCTTCTCACAATCCATAGGCTATACTAGTCACATGCCAACTGACTGTAAGAGAGACTGGGTGAAAAACTTTGTAAAAGAGTGCTGTAGACTCTTTTTTATGGATATGATAAAATAAGCCATATAAGAGAAAATGGCTTGGCCAAGGAGAGAGTAAGTGGCCAAGATGATGTAGAAGCTTACTGCCCAATATGGAAGCCACTGGGCATCTGTTGTATTGAACACTTGAAATGTGACTTAGTCTGAACTGAGATGTACCATAGTGTAAAATACACACTGAGTTTCAAAGACTTAATGTAAAAAGAGCAGAAAATATCTCAATTTTTTGCTTTGATAACATGCTGAAATGTGAGTATTTTTATTATGTTGGGTTAAATAAAATAAATTATTAAAATTAACTTGTTCGCTTATTTTTTTAATGGAGCTGGTAGAAATTTTAAAATACATTTGTGCCCCAGAATATACTTCTGTGGTACAGTGCTGATCTAGCAGGTAGGCTTTTCACCTCTATGAAAGCTGTTTTCCATGCCACAATACTACTTTCATTTGCTTTATTAGTTTACACACCTATTTGTTTGTTTGATTACTTTCTTAAGCACTACACAACCTACTCAGGACCTCATCACTTTTGTCAACCTTAAATCAAAAGAAATTTAAGGAAGCGATCTAATCATTCTGCTTTACTCCAAATATGAAAATGCTCTTCTACACAGAAATAATCTTTCACGTGTCCAGCTTTCCCAAACTGAGATACAGGTGGCCTTAGAGCATAAGCAAACAATACACAATTGCTGGTCCAACAATTCAGTCTTCTTTCCAGTCATAACCTGCTTTTTATAACAACTTTTTATCAAGTACCTCTTTGCAAAGAATTAAAATAGGAAAGAGCTCATGAAACTTAAAATCAATGTCTTTTCTTATACTGTGAATTCATAGGGAAATCTAAAAGGAAAAGTTACCCTAGATGGAATGAGAGGAGAAAAGCAAAAGAAAATGCAATCTTCTACTGTTGTCATGCCTCGCATCTTTTTTCTTGACTTCTTGCTCTCTTTTATTCTGACCTCACTCTTCCATCTTATTTTGTTCTGAAAAATTGTCTTTATACGTTGGTTAATAGAAAGGAAGGGTATCTATTGATGGAGACAAAATCAGAAGCTATCTAGTGTGCAAAGACAGATCACTTGCCTGCTCTTGCCAATAGGACAGAGTCTTTCAATCAGACAGAATCTGATCGGCAACTGAATGTAAAAGGCAAAATGCTGTGCAGCAGAAGGTGGGAGAAGAAATTGACCCCATACAGCCAGCCCTGCAACATCACTGTCCTGTGATATAGTCAAAAGTGTTCCTTCCAGACCTGAATTCAGAGCAAGTGAAAAAGATACCTTCTTAAAGAGATTACTTCTGTACACGGTGTCCTGAGAACTCAAGCCCAATTAGAAATAAATCTGATTTATTTGCACCTGATCAGTGGTTCATCTTTTTACTTTTATTAATTTCCACCTCATTGATCTTTGTTGTAATCCCTTAATAGGAGTTTCTCTGTGGTAAGATCATGGATTAGAGGAGTATCCACCAAGGAGTATCAGTGTCATTAGTAAACTCTGCCTTTCTGAGCTTCTGCCTTGTAACTGTCTTTTGAATACCATTGTCAACTATTGTTGAAAATCTCTTTTACTTTCAGTAGCTTCAAATGAAAGTATTTTTCTTAAGATATATGTCCTGAAGCTTGCAAAGGAACTCAGGGTATGTAGCCTGAGTAGGCATTTTCCTCTTCTTCAGAATTTGTTCAGTGGAAATACAAATGTTGTTCAGTTAACAACCACTCCTGTCCTCGACCAAGAAATGAGGAACAGAGGTGATGCTGGAGATAGAACCAATCTCAACTCAGTCTTTATTCCGAATCATAAAGATTCTATATTCTAAGAACAAACCTAAGTCCTGTGCCCATCTCTCCTCCCAAAACCCAGCAGAATAGCTCCTTCCCAGTCTGTCAAAAAAAAAAAAAAAAAAGTCATTAAAACAACACCTGTCACCTGGGTCCCTTACCCCTACCTTCTGCATGCCATCTTGGGTGATCGTCAGCCTCATTTCGTCCCAGACGCCAAGGGCTCTAGCACAACTGAACATTCCATCACATCACTCCCAAGTACATCTATTTTCAGGAGTATTAATGTCTCGCTTTAACTCAAAGTATATTATCCCTGCTTTACTCTGAATAAAAGCAAGGAAGAGTATAGGAGGGGGTCGAGGGGAAGAAGGTGGGATTTTTACAAGAAACATGTATGTGACTGGCTCAAAGAAGGAATAGGAAGGAAGAGGGAAGAATTGGTAATGAACCCCAGCAAGCCAATTTGCTGAATTATCAGACAAGGTCATGAGAAAGTCTCGATTTTACAGAAATTATGAAGAAAAGAATGTAAATCCATTTTGAAGGACACTATTGGTATTTCAAATCTTTTGCCCCTGTATTCATATTCTAGTACTGTGTAACAAATTACTCTAAAAATTAGAGGCTTAAAACAACAAATAATTATTATTTCACTGTTTCATTGGGTCATAAATGCAGGCCTATCTTCTGTAGGTTCACCTAGCTCAAACTTTCTCACGAAGTTGCAGTCACAGGACTGGGCTGTGGTCTCATCTGTAGGCTGGCTATAGGAGATTCGCTTCCAAACTCATTCATATGATTGTTGGCAGGACTAGATCCCTCACACCAAGAATTCTGTTAGGCCAAATGTCTGCTAACTCAGTGAGATTTCCTCCAGGAGAGGACTCAGCAAATGCCAAGGCTGTCCACTTGTCCTCAGGAAGACCTGGCCTCATGGTCTGGGGAGTTTGTTATTATTTAAACAGAAAAACAATTAGTGGTCCAACTACTCAGTCTTCTCTCCAGTCCCAACCCACTCCTTACCTGATCTTTATATTAAGGTTTCTTCACAAGGATGCTGCATAACATGACAGCTGACTTTTTCCAGGATGAGCAATCTGAAAGATAGCAAGAGTATTCCCAAAATGGAATCCACAGTCTTTTTTTTTCTTCTTCTTCTCCCTTATTTCCCCCATCCCTCCATTTATTTCCCCTTGGGTAAGTATCAGTTTTTTCTGTATAGTTAAGAGTCTGTTTCTCGGTTTATCTCTCTCTTTTTTTCCTTTGTTCATTAGTTTTATTTCTTAATTTCCACATATGAGTGAAACCATGTGGTATTTGTATTTCTCTGACTTTATTTCACTTAGCATAATACTCTCTAGATCCATCCACATCCTTGCATATGGCAAAATTCCATTCTTTTTTATGGCTGAACAATATTCCATTATGTATATAAACCACTTCTTCTTTATCCATTCATCTATCAGAAGACACTTGGGCTGCTTCCATAAACTGGCTACTGTAAATAAGGCTACAATAAACAGGGTTGCAAGTATCCCTTTGAATCAGTGTTTTTGTAGTTTGGGGGTAAATATCCACTAGTGTCATTACTGGATCAGAGGACAGTTCTATTTTTAATTTTGGAGAATACTCCATACTGTTTTTCATAGTGGCCGCACCATTGCACCTCGGTCAGGGTGAGTTCAGGCCTTTAATCTGTATCCAAGTTGGGAAGTGAAGTACAGTTTATGGGAAGAAACAGCCTTATACATAAGAGCTGCCTGGTAGAATATCAGGGACATCAAGGAAGGCTCTTACCAGTAAAATACCAATCTTGCTGCTTGATGGAATAGAGCTTAAATTCCTCTAGAAACAGGAAAAATGTTGTTATATATTTAGAGGAAAGTCTTAAAGTGCATATACCCTAGGGAAAGGTAACTTACTGGTCTAAATTTGCATCAAGGTGTGAATGATTGGTGACAGATTTTTTCCTGAGAAGAAACTTTCATAGAGGTTGGGCACAAATAGAAATGGAAAGACTCTACTAAAAAATATGGGAGAGGCTTCCAGGGAAGTGGAAGTCAAATCACTGACATCACCATTTTTCCAGGACCCACACTTATCCTACTGCAGTTCAAAGAGAGAATTACAGAAAGTAAGATATAGTAGCCAAAGAACAGTAACGGGTCCTAAAATAAAGTGCAATTAGGAACTAGTCATTGAAAGAGATGTGCATTTTTAGGGACTATGTTATTTTTGCATTTTGATGAATGGTCTCCCCATGCATATTGCTCTGCTGTGTTAAAACTTTAATAGCTCTTACAAAAGGCAATATCAATAGGAGGACAGAGATAGAGAAAATGGCATGGACTTCTGTGGCGATGCATTTGTAGAACCACACTGGGACCAAAAATAAATTACTGCTGCGATGCTTCTAGTTCCTTATGCCACTTGGAAGTGTCCCAAATGGGCAGAACAAAATATACCAACTTTGTCCTGTATTCCCACAAATGACTAAAATCTGGCTGTACAGTGTTTCTAGGTCAAGTCCGACCACAATGAGCTTCAAGAAGCATGGAGGGGTGTCTGAATGTTTCTAAGGTTCTGCAATTTGGTTGTACCAAATATTGCTCAAGATCACTCCCAAATACCTAAAAAACATTCCAAGAAAATAATCCCTATTTGAATTAATTATGACTTAAGACATATAGCTCACAGGCTATAATTTTTTAAAATGTGGTATTGTAATATTTAATTCCTTTGCCATGTCTCCCTTTTCCCTGCCAGAACCAACAATTCTACCACATTCCTCTGCTAAAAAAAAAAAAAAAAACAACAAACCTGCTTCCATCTCTTTTCTCCTTGTTAGTCATGGCCACAAGATATCATTTTTGTCATTACCAGTGAGTGTTCTTGTGGGCCATTTTGCCCACATACTACACCATGCAACCAAATGTTTTATATTTTGGCTTTAGAGGAAAATTCATTTATACAGTTAGGAATTATACACACACACACATGAAGAAAAAGAAAAGTTCTTAATTGGAGTGCTAGCTTAGATGAGAGTGTTTTCCTCAGTGGAGCCCTTCACAAAGGAGACACTACTTGTGAAATATTTGTCTCTGGCAAGAGACTATGGAATGCAGAACTTGATGTAAGAACAAAAGAATTTAAAACGGTGTCCTTTTATCTTCTTTCTTCAACTAGACTTTAAAGGACCAAGTATTGCTCACTGTTGTGTCTTGGTAAGTAATGAAACACCTAACATGATAAATACTCAACAAATATTTACAAAATGATTAAATGTGGATAAATAATAAATAAAACAATGGGTTAATGCCCTGTAATATGACTCTGCCCCTTAACTGGGACCTGCTACTCCACAGAGTCTACGAGAAACCTACTTTCCAAAGCCTAAAATCTAGCTCTCTACCCAACATTCATCTAGATTCTGAGCACTTTTTCCCATATCTTTCTTAACTGGCCCTGATTTCTACTCAGACACCTCCCTTCTCTCCTCCCAATTTCCTTTTAGTCCCTACTGATCCCCACAGATAAGACAGAGATTTTTCTACCTCCAAATGCAGAGCAGATTTAAAACAGGTCCAAGAGAAACTAGAGCCTAGAAAAAAAAATACCTTCTTGTCTTACTGTGCCCCCAGTGAAGCCCTGATTTCAGTCATCCATACATTCATGTATTAGTTCACTCATTCTTTCAACAAATAATTGAGTGACTTCTGTGCCATTATCCATATTGGTTCAAAGACTATAGAACTCCACTAGAGTTCAATAGAACAAACACTATAGAACATCCAGGAGTTAACAGTTCAGTAATCAAAATTTGGCAAGAAAGAATTTATTCCTAATACTGAAGTGCCAAGTTACTCCTAGTGCTGAATCCCATTTTCAATGATGATGATTATAGGGGAATCAACATTACTGAGTTTTTACTATGTGCCAGGCACTGTATTGGACATTTTCCATATGTCATAAAGAATCATTACTATGGAGCATGGACAATATCCTTAGATACTTTTATTACATTGGGTCTGCATGTCCAAGAGAGTCCTCTAGCTCCCCACACTTTCAAAGTCCCCTAGCTGTTGTGAAGCCAACAACTGAGTCACAGCTAAGAGAAACAACTATCAAGTCATAGATCTTGCCTGTGCTTGCAGAATTGTGCCCCCACCAGAGAAAACATTGGTTTCATGTTATATAATGTTAGAAAATTAGACCAGCATTATTCCCAGGCTTTACAAGAAATCTCACTTCAAGTTAGTCACAAGGGATGGCTGGATATCTGAGAATGAAAAATTTTGAAATCAAGAATAAACTCACTGGGATAAGTCTTTGACTTTATTAAACCTTAACTGAATAGTGTATCCATATCTCTTTTTCTTTTCTTTTTTGAGCCTCTTTCTTCTCCCCTGGCTTCAATCCCCCATCTCCCCATCTCTGAATGTGAATGGTTGTTTTCATGCTTCTTGGACTTGGGCACATTGAACATAGCTTACCATCCAAAATGCTTGTAGGTTTGGAGACCTCCTTCTGAGCGTCAGGAAAGTCGAGGTGGCTTGCCAGGTGTGTGAGTTCTCAGTGTGTGCCAAACTAATGTGCCAAGTCATTTGGGAAAGAATATAAGATTTTCCAGTGTCCAGATGAGCCAATGAAATATGTTTTAAATTCCTGAAGTATAAATTGACTATATTTTGTGAAAAGATTCTCTGTTATAACTGAAACCTGGCAGAAGGGGGAGCAACCTGAGGGGACTTTCTCCTCTCTGACTTGAAACCCCTGGGGAAATGAGGTTTCACCTTTAAGCAGGTCTGGTTGCCAATGAATTCAGTATGATTGGACTTCACATTTTAAATTCCATGAAATTTCCTTTAAAAAGAAAACTCTTGAAATTTGACCTTTTATAGTCATAAAATTCCACACCATTTAGCACATTTACCCGCACCTGAAATGATGAGTGAACATCTTGATTCAGTTTAGCATAATAAGAATCTGATAAAAATAAGACCCTTAGGGGCATCTCTGAGGTTTTATAATTAGCTTAAGCTGTCACCAACACATTATCTCTGTTGTCTTCTTGATTAATTATGATTGTTACAGCCGAATTCACTATGGGTAAAACGGTAAAAATAGAAGTACCTACCAAGTATTTCTTTTAGACAGATGAACAGAGCTGAAAAGGACACATAAAGTCTAAATGCTAAATGTAAGAGGCAGATATAGTTTGGTTTGAAATTGGAGCCCCTCTAAAATGGTACTATTTCACAAAACCTTCTATTCACCACCTTCCCTTTCAAAAGCACAGAAAGGAAATAAGAAAATAAGGATAAAAGAGTGACACGTCAGAAGGTTATATAATTATACAGATGTTTATCTACACTAAATAAAATCATGTCCATGTCAGGCTTCCTGCTCAGTGGAGAGTCTGCTTCTCTCTCTCCTTCCCCATTGTACTTCAGCATGCTCTCTCTCTCTCAAATAAATAAATAAAATCTTTAAAAATTTTTACCAAGTCTTCAAATAAATAAAATCATAATTTCTCCATTATTTCAGACCTTCAAACTATTCCTATCTTGTTTTTATTCTGATCAAGCCCTGATATACAAATACTTACAAAATTACAAAGCAGGTTTATTATAGTGGACTGAAGAACTGAGAAAATTCTCCAGGTAATTCATTGTATCATCAATGTGTTCTAGCTCCCAAACTCCTATCCTATTAAAGAAAATACTATATTTTGAAGACAATGAAGATCACCTTCTACTTCCTTATGCCTGGACAGATCACAAATACAGAGGACTTCTGCCTTCCTTCTTTTCTTTTTTTTTCTTCTTTTCTTCATATGCATGTAAAACCCTATGAAGATATTTATCCAAATATTTGTAACAATTAACTTCAGATAGTGGGATAAAGAGTTATTTGTTTTTAATATTTTCAAATTTTTTTTACTAGAATGTATCACTTTTAATTAAAGGAATATCATGGAAAAAAAGACAAACAGAGAATAGACCTCAAAATAGGTGAAAATTTAAGGAAAGAGCCCAGGTCCTAGAGTTCCCATTTAATTGGATTTCACCCATCTATATGTATGAGACTTAATTTCCTGGAGTTTATCTATAACACTTTGTCTTCACATATGTCGAAGGATTCTCAAGTCTTTCTGTCCAGAGCTCTTAACTCTTTCCATCACTTCTCACCAAATCGCCCTCCTCTATGTATGACTGCAAGACTGAGAGCTACCTCTCAGATGTAAAAAGAGAGGATCCAAGAGTAAGAGCAATTAGGATTAATTCTACCTCCAGATGGATTTCTGGTCTATACCACTGGGTGGGCCATCAACATTGCTCAAATTCCTGTATCAATTACATAAATTTCTACTAATAGACGTAAACTACATTTAAGTGAAAATTAAATCATTTACAGAAAGCTCTGAGCAAAACACTAACTGAATAACTTTTTATTTCTGATACCACAGCCAGGAAGATATCTGAAAGGATTGTACCATGAGGAAAGAGTTCCTAGTTATTAGCACAGAGCATTCTAGACAACACTTAGCCAGGCATGTGCATAAAACCCTCCCACTCCTACAGAAAATAACATTTAAACTAACAAAACAGTTCCACATTGAAGGAAAACCCCTTGCCAGTATTTCTGAATATGCGTAAATTAGTGCAGCAACTAGTAGGAAAATTAATAACTAGAGCATGAAAGTACAATTCATGAAATTCATGTTTGATAGAAAACTCTACCTTTGAAAACTAATCCTTGCACAATCTTGAAGAAAAGAAGGATTTTTAAATGACCTTGATTAGTACTTCAGCTATAGTACAAAAATTAGGCTCACATAGGGCAGAGATCAACATGAACCAGAGTAAAGGATGAAAGCACACCATTAGATTATGTGAAATCAGCATGTGAATGTGGGAACCTAGTATACAGTCCACATTACCTACCTCTGGTTAGAGAGATCAAAGGGTGAATTGAATTATTAATTAATATCAATGTCACACTGCAGTAGCTGTGTTATTTACAATTTACCAGTGTGCATTTGTTACATACCTAATTATTCTAAACCACTAATACCAACTTCTTAATTACTCAAGTCAAATGAAGTCATGTTGGACTTGTTCCTGATTTCCTCCCATGATATCCAGACAATTGTAGACTCTTGCCAGTTATCCTTCTACTGCCACCCACATTGTCCTTCCTTTCCTTCCGTTATGCCGGTTTTCCTTAAGTCAGCATCCGAATTACCAATACTACTTCAGTTTCTTCTCAGTCTTGAATACCACTGATGACAAATCTTCCTGAAATTCTTCTTTTGATGCTGTCATTTCGCTGTCTGAAAACAAATATCAGCTCTATGGAGGTTCCTCAAAAAGTTGAGAATAGAGCTACCCTATGACCCAGCAATCTCCCTACTGGGTATTTACCCTAAAGATTCAAATGTAGTGATCCGAAGGGGCACATGCACCCGAATGTTTATAGCAGCAATCACAATAGCCAAACTATGGAAAGAACCTAGATGTCCATCAACAGATGAATGGAAAAAGAAGATGTGGTGTGTATATATATGTGTACACACACACACACACACACACACACACACACACACAGGAATACTATACAGCCATCAAGAAAAACGAAATCTTGCCATTTGCAATGACGTGATTGGAACTAGAAGGTATTATGCTAAGCAAAATAAGTCAATCAGAGAAAGACAATTATCATATGATCTCTCTGATATGAAGAATTTGAGAGGCAGGGCAGGGGGTCGTGGGGGGTGGAGGGGAATGAAACAAGATGGGATTAGGGATCACATAAGAGATCCCATAAAAACCATAAGAGACTCCTAAACTCATGAAACAAATTGAGGGTTGCTGGTGGGTAGCAGGGGCAGGGTTAGGGTGGCTGGGTTCATTGGGGGGCAGGGTATGTGCTATGGTAAGTGCTGTGAAATGTGTGAGCCTGATGATTCACAGACATGTACCCTGGGGCAAATAATACATTATATGTTAATAAAAATTAATTTAAAAAAAATGTTTAAAAAATTTTAATTAAAAAAACAAAAACAAAAACAAATAGCAGCTCTCTGGTAAACACTCCTTTCCAGACACTTATAATCAGCCTTACCCAGTTTATCTGACTGTACTTCTCATTTAGCCCCAACACTTCTTCCATTGGTCGCAGATCACATGACTTATTCCTTTTTGGTGGCTTCATGGTTGACTTTGGTCCGAACTGCCTCTCTAAATTCAGTTTCTCAACTACATGGCAAATTTTATTAATTTAGTTCAGTTCATTCCCATGTTAATAGGTACATTCAATCAACTTGGTAAGGAAGACATTCCAGATAAAAGAGCAACAGTGCTCAGAGTGGGAGAAGAGAACTGTTGAGTGGCTCCAAAATGAAGCATAAGGTGACAAGATAAGAGACTAAAAACTAAAAAGTCAGAATATAGTGATCACTGAAATACAAGAAGAGAAATGCCTGCCAAACAAGTTATATAAAGATTGTTTTAATCTTTTCATCATTTAATTCTTTGCTTTTAACTTTATAATTATATATATGAATTCTGTATTATGAATATATATTTCTACATAAATTCATAAATGTGATTATAAAGCACACTGGCTATTTTTTAAAGTTTATGTATGTGTGTATGTATGTATTTAAATAATCCCTACCCAACGTGGGGCTTGAACTCATGACTCCAAGACCAAGAATCGCATGTTCTTCCTATTAAGCCACACTGGCTATTTTTTTTATTGTTTTTTTATATTTAATTTTATTCTTTCAGTGTTTCCAGATTCATTGTTCATGTACCACACCCAGTGCTCCATGCAATACATGCCCTCCTCAACACCCACCATCAGGCTCACCCAAACCCCCACCCCCCTCCCCTCCAAAACCCTCAGTTTGTTTCTCAGAGTCCACAGTCTTTCATGGTCCATCTCCCACTCTGATTTCCCCCAATTCACCCTTCCTTGCCTTCTCACAATGTCCTCCATGTTTTTCCTTATGCTCCACACGTAAGTGAGACCCTATCATAATTGACTCTCTCTGCTTGACTTATTTCACTTAGCATGATTTCTTCCAGTCCCATCTATGTTGATAAAAAAGTTGGATATTCATCCTTTCTGATGGAGGCATGATATTCCATTGTATATATGGACCATATCTTCTTTATCCATTTTTAAGGAGTTCTTTCTTTCCTTCTTTCCTTTTTTCCTTCCTTCCTTCCTTCCTTCCTTCCTTCCTTCCTTCCTTCCACCTTTCCTTCACCCTTCTCTATCCATCTGCATCCAGATTATCTTTACTCACACCAAAGAAGCCCAAGTTTATCACCACTGTGTATCCTTTTTTCCTAGCTTCATGTGATGTATAAGACATATATGGATATATGCATGTATGTGCACACACAAGGAATCTTTTGATTTTTTCACAAAATGGGATCATACTATATACATTTCATTTCTTTCTCACACAACAATTCTTTATGAAAAACATTCCATGGATATATCTTTCATTCATGCTTTTTAAAAATATATTGCTTAACATATCAGTATGTGAATATACAATTTACTTAATCATACCATAATGATGGTTATTTGTTTTGTTTCCATATTTTGCTCATACTAACATAAAAATAATAAATAAATATCCTTTATTTAAATGAGGTAGATTCCTTGACCTAAAATTGCTAAAGGACACTATGTTTATTTTAATTTCTGATAAAGTCATAATGCTTCCGCTAGAAAACACTGTCTTTTTCCATGCATCTCTTTCAGCAGTTCTTGTTGGAGCTCTTTTAAATTTTTGCCTATCTGATGGATGTTCTCAATTTAATATCTCATTAGTTGAATTTGTATTTTTCTGACTACTAGTGAATTTTAACATTTTAATATTTTTAGCCATTTGGATTTACTCTTCACTATTAGGATTTTTAATTGTGAAAAGTGGAAGCATACAAAAAATAAAAAAAAAAATTAATGCTGCAGACACCAAAATACACTCTCCAGACTTAATACATAAACATTGGGCCTGATTTGCTTCCAATTTTTTTAAATAAAGAAAATGTTGCAAACATGTTTGATGAATTTCCCTCCCACTTCACTATATGTCATTCCTTTCCCTTCCTTCTAGGAAATAACCAATAACTTAGAGTTGGTATGTGTTCTTTTTCTAAATGTTTTTATACTTTTATCAAAAATACAGAGATTTGGGTTTCCATTTTTTTCTCTACTGGTATAGATTTACACCCCTTTTTTTTTGGATGTTACACCTTTTATCACTATTCTTTTCAGAGGTACCTTCCATTTTTAACATGTATATTTGATATAAAGTCTAAGGTTAATATCAGTGTCCTTCAGAAAGATGTGGGACCCTAAGTGCCTTAACTATGATACCTACCTCCCATATTGTGCAAGTTTTTAAAATCTACATGCTTACTAATTCACTTGCCTTATTTTTTTTATTATTATGTTATATTAGTCACCATACTATACACCATTAGTTTTTGATGTTGTGGTCCATGATTCATTGTTTGCATATAACACCCAGTGCTACACATGTTCTCCTTAATACCCATCGCTGGGCTAACCCATCCCTCAACCCCCTTCCCCTCTGAAACCCTCAGTTTGTTTACCAGAGTCCATAGTCTCTCATGGTTCATCTCCCCCTCTGATTTCCCCCCCTTTCAGTTTCCCCTTCCTTCTCCTAATATCCTCCATGCTATTCATTATGTTCCACAAATAAGTGAAACCATATGATAATTGTCTTTCTCTGCTTGACTTATTTCACTTAGCATAATGCCCTCCAGTTCCATCCATGTCGATGCAAATGGTGGGTATTCATCCTTTCTGATGGCTGAGTAATATCCCATTATATACAGGAACCTTATGTTCTTCTTACAGCTTTCCCTTCCTTCTGAGTTCCTTCTTTCCAAAAAACAGCCTTCTATGAAAGCTGTTCAATCCTCACTCTTGAATAAGACTTTAGAATTCTAGGCTGAAACAATTTCTGGGTTTTTTTCCCTTGCTCTTTAAGTGTTTTAATCTATTAACTTCTTTATCCAATTTTTCTTTTAGACAACTTCTTTAGTCTCTGGTTACAATAAGCCATTTCTTTTACTCGTTGTAATATGGCTTTATTGTATGTAAAACTTGTAAGGTATGAATGTATTTTTCTTGGTCTTACTCAGGTTTCATTGCATTTCTTCAAACAGGTGTTCACATATGGAATTTTTATTCCAAAAAAAGTTAACTATTATTTGTCTTTGAATAAAGATAAATTTTCCTAATCTCTCCCTTTTCTCTCTTTTGAACTCCTATTGGATATATATTATCCTTTTAATTCTTTTTTTTGCTAGAAAAGTAACTTTATTAATACATATTACATTGTAATAAAAAAATTTAATTTTTTTAATTTTCAGTGTTCCAAGATTCATTGTCCATGCACCACACCCAGTGCTCCATGTAATATGTGCCCTCCTCAATACTCACCACCAGGCTCGCCCAACCCCCCACCCCCTTCCCCTCCAAAATCCTCAGTTTATTTCTCAGATTCCACAGTCTCATGCCTCATCTTCCCCTTCCATTTCCTCCAATTCACATTTCCCCTCTTTCTCCTAATGCCCTCCATGTTATTCCTTATGCTCCACAAGTAAGTGACACTATATGATAATTGCTGTTGTCTGCTTGACTTATTTCACTCAGCATAATTTCCTCCAGTCCCGTCCATGTTGATACAAAAGTTAGGTATTCATCCTTTCAGATGGGGGCATGATATTCCATTATATATACAGACCATATCTTCTTTATCCATTCATCTGTTGAAGGGCCTTTTGGCTCTTTCCACAGTTTGGTGATTGTGGCCACTGCTGCTATGCACATGGGGGTTTATATATTCCTTCTTTTCACTACATCTGTATCTTTGGGGTAAATACCCAGTAGTGCAATTGCAGGGTCATAGGGTAGCTCTATTTTTAATTTCTTA
>JAQQSY010000669.1:0-14919 GCA_028646535.1 Procyon lotor | reverse complement strand
TGTGACAACCCTGTGACGGGAAGGACAACCCTCCGTGTGGCCACACCCTGTGTGTCTGTCTGTCCTGCAGTCACCGTGGCCCCACCGTCTGCACAGCTGGACCCAGAGCGAGGACACACCATGACCCCCATCCTCATGGCCCTGCTCTGCCTCGGTGAGATCTGAGGAGGGGAGGGGATGCCTGAGTCCTGGAGGTACCCAACCCCCAGCCAGGCCCTGGTCTGTTGGAGGCCCAAACTCAGGAGGCTCATGGGAGGAGGGGTTCTGCTAGGATCCAGGGCAAACCTCTCATGGGGACTCTCTTCCAGGGCTGAGTGTGGGTCCCAGGACCCGAGTGCAGGAAGGTGAGTCTGTCCCTAGGGGTCCCAGCCCCACCTCCTCCCTGGGGACAGGGGTCACCAACCGGGCAATGGGGGATCGAGAACAGCAAGGGGGACATCTCCAAGTTTGAGGTTTGGGGCAGAGATGGGACCTGGGGTTGGGGAGGTCTGTGTCCCAGCCTCTGCTTCCTTCCAGGGACCCTCCCCAAACCCACCCTCTGGGCAGAGCCAGGCACCCTGATCCCCTGGGGGACACCTGTGACCATCTGGTGTTGGGGGAGCCTGGAGGCCCAGGAGTTCAGTCTGCATAAAGAAGGATACTCACAGACCTGGAACAAACAGAAGCCACTGGACCCCGGGGATAAAGCCAACTTCCCCATCACGCACATGACAGCTGCATATGCAGGAAGATATCACTGTAACTATCTCAGTCCCACTGGCTGGTCAGAGCCCAGTGACCCCCTGGAGCTGGTGATGACAGGTGCGAGCCCACTCAGGGTCCCTGCCCCAGGCTCTGCCCTCAGGAAGGGGGTCTGGGCTCAGGTGTCTCCCTCCCACAGCCCAGCCTGGGGATGATGAGGGGGATCTGAGCCCCATTTCACACCAACCCCTCCTCCTCTCCTAGGATCCCAGGGCAAACCCAGGCTCTCAGCCCTGCCCAGCCCTGTCGTGACCTCAGGAGGGAACGTGACCCTCCAGTGTGGCTCACAGATGGGATTTGATAGGTTCATCCTGATGAAGGAAGGAGAAGGCCAGCCCTTCCACACTCTGGGCTCCCAGCCAGTCCCCAGTGGAGGGACCCAGGCGATGTTTGCTGTGGGCCCCGTGACCCCCGGCCTCAGGTGGATGTTCAGATGCTATGGCTATTACATCACCAACCCCCAGCTGTGGTCGTACCCCAGTGACCTCCTGGAGCTGCTGGTCTCAGGTGAGAAAGTCTGATTGGTGCGCCATCCGAGTTCTGAGGCACCAGACAGGTAATGGGGGCTCTGCTCCCAGAGGAGACCCAGTGAGAGGGTGGGGAGGGGACCACGGGGACTCACAGGTCAGAGTCACGGGAGGCTCTGGACGGGAGGTCGGGACGGGAGGACAATTGGTCCCTGCCATCCACGGCTGGTCTCTCCCAGGTGTGTCGGGAAGCCCTCCCTCCTGACCCAGCAGGGCTCTGGTGTGACCTCTGGACAGAGGGTGACCCTCCAGGGTCGCTCTGATGTCCGCTATGACAGATTCGCTCTGTCCAATGAGGGGGCTCCTGACCCTCCCCAGCGGCTTGGCTGGCAGCCCCAGGCTGGGCTCTGGGGCAGACTCTACCTGGGCCTAGTGAGACCCTCCCATGGGGGCCGGTACACATGCTACAGTGGGCACAACCTCTCCTCCGAGTTGTCGGCCCCCAGTGACCCCCTGGACATCCTGCTCACAGGTGAGGGCTCACGGCTTCTATCAGGACCCCAGACTCTGCCCAGGTCCTGCCAAGGGAGCCCTAGGTGATGGTGGACGGAACCAGGGGTGTGACATCCCCAGGGAGAGAAAGAGACAGAGAGAGACAGGGGATGGGGAAGGGGGCAGCCTCAGAGGACACAGAGGGACTCAGTTCAGAACAAGGGCTGGACAGCCCCTCACCTCCCTTCTCTCTCTAGAAGAGCTCCCCTACACACCCTCCCTCTCGGTGCAGCCGGGACCCTTGGTGGCCCCAGGAGAGAATGTGACCCTGCTGTGTCAGTCTCAGGACCTTGTGGATACTTTCCTTCTGTCCAAGGAGGGGGCAGCCCATCCCCCCCTCCCGCCTCTTTGATGACAGTCCTGAGCTGGGCAGCACCTGGCTGAATTCTCCATGAGTTCTGTGACCTCAGCCCACGGGCAGACCTACAGGTGCTACGGCTCACAAGGCACCGCCCCCTACCTGTTGTCACAGCCCAGTGACCCCCTGTAGCTCCAGGTCTCAGGTGAGGGTCCCTGACCCCGTCCCCTCTGTGTCCTAACATTGTCTTCAGGGCCCTGTGGGCAGGAAGGCTGTGGTCTAGGTCGGGAGTGAGGTGCTCCAAGGGATTGTCATCAGAGGGGTCCACCCCTCCCGGTGCTGGAGAGAAACAGGGTCCTCCCACCCGTGCCAGTCCCTCGCCCCAAGCCCCAGAATTCTCCGGGTGGAGGAGGAGCTTGGAGGCTGTAGAGCACATGAGGGGAAGTGTGTGATCACACAGTCTTAGGGGGAGCTCCAGCACCCCCACTGCTGTCTTTTCCCAGGATCCTCTGTGGACCCCGGCCCCCAACCCACAGGGGCCCCGCCCACAGCGCCACCACCCACCATGTCCTCGCCACCACCCACCATGTCCTCGCCCTCAGGATCAGGCTCAACAGAAGGTGAGTCAAACAGGCTAATGTCCAGGGGCTTTTCTTCTAGTCTCTCAGAGACGCTGGGGGACCTCGGGGCTCCAGAGGCTCTGAGGCTGGTGGAGGGGGGCTGAGGCGGTCATGGCAGAGGGAGAGGGAGGACCCGGCAGGGGGAGGAGCAGCCAGGTGCAGTGGGGAGCAGGGCAGGCCCCGCCCCTCACCCTTGCTGACCCCAGGAGGCTCTGAGGGTGAGGGTCTCTGACAGCCTTGGTGGGTGGGTCCATGGGGAGCGTGGGCTGAGTTACCCCCTCAGTTCAGGGTCCTCTAGAGGTGCTGGCTTGCACATGTGCCTCCCCTGTGTGTTGTCACTGCCCAGTGACCCCTGGAGCTCCTGGTCTCAGGTGAGGGCCCCTGACCCTGTCCTGTCTGAGCTCTGTCAGCTCAGGACTCACGTGTCAGGAAAGCCTGACACGGTAACAATTGTGGGGGTCACGGGGACCCATGGAAGAGGGTTTGCCCTGGAGAGGTTGGAAAGATGCACAGCGTCCACCTGGGGTCCCCCATCCTGCAGTCCCAGCAGAGGTAAGGGGTCGGGGCTGCGTGCGGGGTGGGTGAGTGAGGACGGTCGTGAATACACACAGCTCTCCCACTCCCCTTCTGCCCCTCCGTGCAGAATCCGGTCCGTGGTGTCGGCTCCCCGGGGACACTCTCCTAGAGAGAAGCCTCCTGACCTGTGGACCCGCACCACTCTGCGGCTCCCCTGTGCTCTCCTGGGGGCATCTCTGCCCCTCAGTTTGCACCTGAGACCCAGGAGGGGCCGAGCCCGGCTCACTAGAGTCCCCAGGGGACTGACCCCCAGTCCGAAGGCAGCAGGTGTCCACTCGGTGTGGTGTGTGGACGCCAGTCCGGTGGCCCTGTGTCTGCCTCTCACACCTTCTAGGGCAGCCCCTGCAGACGATGACCAAGGGAGCTCAGGTGACAGGGACGCCAGACTCAGGACCAAGTCCTTGTCCTGTGCGCATTGGGGTTAGACTGGCCTCACACAGGCCTTGTGGGGAGCAACCTCCGGACGCTCCCGAGTCCGAGCACGTTCTCATGAGTCTCATTTGTTTGTTTGTTTGTTTTTGTTTATTCACTTACTTCTATAACTTTTGTTCTCATCTCCATCCACACTGCATGCAAGGAATCATGGTGTTCACAGGACCCAGTGACTGAACATGACCTTTAGGGGTTACATACTAATATGTCTGTTGTAGATGTGTGCCCACAGATCTCTCTCTCTCTCTCTCTCTATGCATCTATCACTGTAGGTGTTTGTAAGTCTATGAAGAGTGAATGAACGAACATATCCCAAGTCTGAATACTTGGGTACAGAATAAAATGCAGACCCTGAAGGAAGAGAGCAGGTTGACATGGAGAGACAGGGACCCTGCCCCAGACATTGGCCCCTCTGGGCTCCTGAAAGTCAGGAGCCCCTAACGCCAGCCCCTCGTCCGGGGACGCTGCTGGGACCTCGGCTGCTGGATAAGCCAGACCTCTCCTCTGCAAGGACATGAGCCCAGGAGGTCTTGTGCCCCAGACGGAGCAGAGAACATACAAGGACAGGATGATTTCTGGGGTGGAGGCCATGTTTCTCTGCAACCCTGAGCTGGTGGGGCACAGCCAGATTCTATCCCTAGTGCCTCAGAAGCAAAGTGTGAAATCCAAGAGAACAAGGAGGCTGAAGGAATGCAGTGAGGAGAGCAGAGGGGACCCCTCCAGGGCTAAGAAGGGCTAGTTCAGGAGCTGTACAAACACTGCATAAGTGATAGGCTGTGGGATGCAGGCACAGAGCAGAGCACAGGCTGGACAGGGGTCTGAGCCCCTTCCATCTGCTCCCTCTTCCCTGCAGAGGCCGCTGGCACCGTGAGCCCACCCCGAAACAAGTCAGACCTCGGCAGTGGTGAGTAGGAGAAAGTCTCATTGGTGGGGCTCATGTGGAAGGGGGTGTCCTTTCGGGGAGAGGCGGGTGCCCCGAGTGCACATCCCGGATGCTGGGGGGTATGGTCCCCCCTGATCTGTGCAACCCCTCTGTCCGCATTCTTAGCCCCGGACCCCAGAGATCACACGGTGGAGAATCTGATCCGCATGGGCTTGGCTGCCTTGATCCTGGTGGCCCTCGGGCTTCTGCTCCTAGAGGCTCAGCACAGCCAGAGAAGGACCCCGGATGCAACCAAGAGCTGAACATGAGGGCGAGCACACCCACCACTCCCCGGGGCAGAGCTGTGGCTGTGAATCCCATGTGCCCAGAGGGGTCTGGATGAGAGCCTGCAGCCCGTGCTCACTGCTCTGTCTCCTGAGAACACCGAGGGGGAACACGGTTCAGGTGCCTGGAAATGTCTGGGCTGCTCCCTGTCCAGGACGCGTCCCCCGTGACCCATGGTGCTTTCCCTCCTGCCTTGTTGGACATCCTTGACTGCCCCTCCCCTGGCTGTCCTCATCCCTGTGACTGGAGGGTCGCCCCACACAGCAGGGTTGGTCCATACCTTCCTACTGCGTGCGGCAGCTCGGGGCCACCTCCGTGGGATGCATTTTCCTCTCCTTTCCATTTCCACCTTCCCTGACGTGCGCTATGGACCTCCCTCCCTTCAGCCCCAACAGATACTGTTTTCAGAAGTAAATAAATGGGTGCAAATCAGTTCCACTTTGGAACCGATGAATCCAAAACCAATCCCTAACCCCTCCCTGGGCCCACAGAGCTCTTCTCTCCTCGCACGATGACCTCTGATGGAATCTTCCAGAAAGACCCTCAGTATGAGTGAGCTCAGGGGTTTTGAGGTGAAGCCAAGTGGGGAGATGCTACACTGACTCCAAGGAATTAATGGTTTTTTAAATAAGTTTTGATTTGTGGCATTTGTCTATTTCTTTCTTTGTAAACACACGCATCAAGGGCAACATCAAGGAGCCATGTGAATGCACCGTGCGCCCAGGTGGGAGTCCTGGACACACCGTCTATATGAGTGCTTGTGATCCAACTGTGGGCTCACCTCACTGGAGACCCCAACATGCACTCATGCCTCCTTCTATTTTAAAGTTCCCAGTATTTTCCAGCTCATCGTAATGCCACAGTTTTAGGGAAATTGTGATGCACAGATCCTACTACATCCACATGAGAGAAAAAAGAACACAATGGCAAAATCTATCATTGGAGAAAATGCCATGTACTTAGAATCCCAGTACATTCCGGGTAGGAGTATAAATTGCTACAGACAAGTAAGGGAGCAGATCAGAATCACCTGGTGAAAGCAAGGGACGCAGCTCTGCCCCATGACTCCATACCCTAGAGGAGACCGTGTGCATATGCATGGTGACACCTGCAGAATATTGACAGTGTGTTGCTCAGTGTAGACACAAACCATAGAATTGAACCCCACACTGAATTAGTATTAATGCAAACACTAAATGGGATGTTTCTGTTTTTTGTTCTGTTTTGTTTTTTATTTTTTTATCCCCCAAATAAGTTTATTTTATTTTTTCAGTGCTACAAGATTAATTGTTCATGCACCACACCCAGTGCTCCATGCAACACGTGCCCTCCTCAACACCCACCACCAGGCTCACCCAACACCCCACCCCTCTCCCCTCCAAAACCCTCAGTCTGTTGCTCATAGTCCACAGTCTCTCATGGTTCATCTCCCCCTCTGGTTTCCCCCCATTCACCTTTCCCTTCCTTCTCACAATGTCCTCCATGTTTTTCTTTATGCTCAGCAGGTAAATGAGACCGTAAGATAATTGGCTCTCTCTGCTTGACTTATTTCACTCCGCATAATCTCTTCCAGTCCCGTCCGTGTTGATACAAAAGTTGGGTATTCGTTTTAAGTTTGAAAGAGCGCAAACTGAAACCACCAGCAGTGCACAGATGAACTTCATCCTCCACATCGTGTATATGAAGACAAGTGTCAAGAAGCCTGCATCTAGGATTAACCCATCACATAATGTTCATGAAGAGAGCAGCCATTTTTTTAAGCACGACTGACTAACTTCAACCCTGTAAATAATGGAAGAAAAAACCTCCCATGATCCATTATGGTGGCAAACCATGCAAATGCCTGAGCTATAAATAAGTCTGTCTCCAGGAATCTGTCCATACCACCTCACTGAATCGCCCTCTGTCCTACCAGACTGTCATCCTGAGGAGGTGGCTCACTTCCAGCTCATTCCCGGTCTGTCCCATCCCAATCTCTGAGAGTTCAGGGCAGACAGCTGTGTGCAAGGGTGCTGGTCTCCAGGGTCAGGGTTCTCTCCACTCCATTCCCAGATGGAAACCTACGAGGGGCTTGACCTTGAGAACAGATACAGAACCCCTCGACCTTAGTGTTCTATTGAAAAGTGGAAATGACATTTGGGTGGGAGAGAGTTTGCAACACAGAAAACCTCTAATGACAGTCCCTGGAATAATTGATGCCCCACAGCTAATAGCTCCTTCCCTTGTGGACCTCACTTCTGGAGTGAGAAAAAAAGCAGGCCCCTTGAGGAAAGACCCCCATTTCCTCCAGGGTTCACCATGTGCGAGGGTCCTAGATATGCTGACCCACCTCCATGGCAATGAGAATATGACCCTCTATGCCTGCAGGAAGAGGAATGCTCTGCGCTCCAGGATAACCAGGCTCTATGAGATCCCAGAATAAGCCAGCGGGCCCCAAGCAATGACTGTGGGTATTGCAAATGCACCCAACAGAAAGTGCCCCTGGTGGGTGGAGGTGCCAGGTCGGGGCAGAGTCCTGTGTCTCCATATGAAGCCAATATACCCCCTGTGACCTTAAATACTGTAGGGACCAGACCCGGGTCACAGTGCTGCTGAGTCTCACAGTAGCCCCACAGACAAATCTCTATGTGCTGTTGCATACAGCATACCCTTCAGATAACAAGATGACATGCATTTTTGTTTTAAGTGCAACAAACAGTTTAGTTCTCTCCTACACCTCAGCAGGACATTAGCAATATCGTTGTTATTTGGGAGAATGGTTTTCCTATAAAAATCCAAAATTTCTTGGGTGAAAAATACACCGGCAGGGTTCAAGGGAGGCCAGGTGTTGCTTGTTCAGTATCTCAAGGCCAGAAAGATGAGTTAATTCTTGAAGGAAATGACATTGAACTTATATCAAATTTGGCTGCTTCCATTCAGCAAGCCAGAACAGTTCTAGATAAGGATTACCTAAAAAATTTTTGGATGGTGTATATGCTTCTGAAAAAAGAACAGCTCAGCAGGCTGGTGAACAAGATCTAAGTCATCCAGCTACAGAAAAGGCAAGATGCCAGATGATCTTTCAGACTTATTTGTGATCTTCCACTTTTATTTTTTTATTGAGTTTTTAAAATTTTAAGTATCTTTTTTTTAATTTTATTTATTTGAGGGAGAGTGTGAGAGAGAGCATGAGGGGGGAGAAGGTCAGAGGGAGAAGCAGACTCCCCCACGGAGCTAGGAGCCCGATGTGGGACTCGATCCCAGGACCCTGGGATCGTGACCTGAGCCGAAGGCAGTTGCCTAACCAACTGAGCCATCCAGGTGTCCCTTATTGTGTTATTTTAAAGATTCAATAAAAGCTGAATTGATGTGAGGGAGGAAAGAAAACAATTTCATTTATAATAATGTCAATAATAAAATATTTGGGAATAAATTTAACCAAAGAGGTGAAAGCTATACACTGAAAACCATAAGACTTTTGGTGAAAGAAAATGAAGACCCAAACAAATGAAAAGATGTCCCATGTTTATGGATTGGAAGAATATTATTGTCAAAGTATCTATATTACCCATATTTATTTATTTATTTTTAAATATTTTATTTATTTATTTGGCAGAGAGAGATCACAAGTAGGCAGAGAAGCAGAGCAGAGAGAGAAGGGGAAGCAGGCTTCCTGCTGAGCAGAGAGCCCGATGCAGGGCTCAATCCCAGGACCCTGAGATCATGATCTGAGCTTAAGGCAGAGGCTTTAACCCATTGAGCCACCGAGGCATCCCTCTATATTACCCGTATTATCTAGATATGCATATTAGCCAGATATCTATAATAATGAGAATGGATAAATACATGTTGATATATTCATGCAAGAAATAGTATAATGCAGGGGCGCCTGGGTGGCTCAGCCCTTAGGCATCTGCCTTCGGCCCAGGTCATGATCACAGGGTCCTGGGATTGAGCCCCGCATCAGGCTCCCTGCTTGGCAGGAAGCCTGCTTCTCCCACTACCATTCCCTCTGCTTGTGTTCCCTCTCTCGCTGTGTTTCTCTCTGTCAAATAAATAAAATCTTAAAAAAAAAAAAAAGAAATATTATACTGCAGTCTAAAACAATGAAATGGAGCTATAAAAAATTTATATGTGTATATCTGAGCAATTTTTTTTTATTTATGGGATACATTTGAGGTTTTATTTCATGCATTCGGGAGCAGCATAAATGGATAAAATGTTAGATCATAGGAGTCTGAACATAATCTAGCTATTTTACATTAATTTTTTTATTAACATATAATGTATTATCTGCCCCAGGGTACATGTGTGTGAATCATCAGGCTTACACATTTCACAACACTCACCGTAGCACATACCCTCCCCAATGTCCACAACCCAGCCACCCTATCCCTACTCCCCAGCAACCCTCAGTTTGTTTCATGAGTTTAGGAGTCTCTTATGGTTTGTCTCCCTTCCCATCCCTTCCTGTTTCATTTCTCTCCCCCACCCCCCCAAACTCCCTCCTGGCCTCTCAAATTCCTCATATCTGAGAGATCATGTGATAATTGTCTTACTCTGACTGACTTATTTTGCTTAGCATAATACCCTCCAGTTCCATCCATGGTGTTGCAAATGGCCAGATTTCGTTTCTCTTGATGGCTGCATAGTATTCCATTGTGTATATATACCACATCTTCTTTATCCATTCATCTGTTGATGGGCATCTAGGGTCTTTCTGTAGTTTGGCTATTGTGGACATTGCTGCTATAAACATTCTATAGCCTAGCAATATAAACTGAAATAAAAAAAGAGGGCAAGTGTTGTGATGAGCACTGGATGTTATTATAACTAATGAATCATTGAAACACTACCTCAAAAACTAGTGATGTACTATATTTTGGCTAACTGAACATAATAAAAAAAAGATGCAAAAGCTGATAATTTCAAAAATTTGAAACACCTGTATATGTGGGTGCATACATGTATGCATGTGTGCAAACATATATTTTACATTTATTACAATAACATATTTTACAAGGAGAGATAAGTGCCTTAAAACTGTATTTACAATGCATAGTGGAAAATTTCCTACAAATTTCAAGAAAAGGGGTTAAAGAAGGAGATGGAGGGGCGCCTGAGTGGCTCAGTGGGTTAAAGCCTCTGCCTTCGGCTCAGGTCATGATCTCAGGGTCCTGGGATCAAGCCCCACATCAGGGCTCTCTGCTCAGTGGGGAGCCTGCTTCCCCCTCTCTCTCTGTCTGCCTCTCTGCCTACTTATGATCTCCCTCCCTCTGTCAAATAAATAAATAAAATCTAAAAAAAAAAAAAAAGGAGATGGAATAAGGGCAAAATATGTAGGTGGACATGAAAGACTGTGAACTCTGA
This sequence comes from Procyon lotor, assembly GCA_028646535.1. Classification (NCBI taxonomy): domain Eukaryota; kingdom Metazoa; phylum Chordata; class Mammalia; order Carnivora; family Procyonidae; genus Procyon; species Procyon lotor. The sequence continues at coordinate 4,677 of JAQQSY010000669.1, read as the reverse complement.
GAAACAAACTGAGAATTTTGGAGGGGAGGGAGTGGGGGGAGTGGTTGGGTGAGCCTGGTGGTGAGTATTGAGGAGGGCACATATTGCATGGAGCACTGGGTGTGGTGCATAATCGATGAATCTTGGAACACTGAAAAAATAAAATTTTAAAAAACCTCTAAGCTGTAGCCTTACACAGAGAAAATAAATAAATAAATAAACAAACAAATAAATAAAATAAAAATTAGAATGTTGAAAAAAAGACATAGATGCATTGTTATGTGGTCATCACAATTTTTTTTATCCATTCTTATACCCTGTGTCTTTTGATTGGGGCATTTAGCATATTTACATTCAGGGTAACTATTGAAAGACATGAATTTAGAGCCATTGTATTGCCTGGAAGGTTACTGTTACTGTATATCGTCTCTGTTCCTTTCTGGTCTGTTACTTCTAGGCTCTCTCTTTGCTTAGAGGACCCCTCTCAATATTTCCTGTAGGGCTGGTTTGCCGCTTGCAAATTCTCTTAGTTTTTGTTTGTCCTGGAAGCTTTTTATCTCTCCTTCTATTTTCAGTGACAGCCTAGCTGGATATAGTATTCTTGGCTGCATATTTTTCTCATTTAGTGCTCTGAATATATCCTGCCAGTCCTTTCTGGCCTGCCAGGACTCTGTGGATAGGTCTGCTGTTAATCTAATATTTTTGCCTTTGTATGTTACAGACTTCTTGCCCCGAGCTGCTTACAGGATTTTCTCTTTGTCACTGAGACTTGTAAGTTTTACTGTTAGATGACAGGATGTGGACCTGTTTTTATAGATTTGAAAGGGGGTTCTCTGTGCCTCCTGGATTTTGATGCTTGTTCCCTTTGCCAAATTATGGAAATTCTCTACAATAATTTGCTCCAATATACCTTCTGCCCTCCTCTCTCTTTCTTCTTCTTCTTCTTCTGGGATCCCATTATTCTAACATTGTTTTGTCTTATGGTATCACTTACCGCTCGAATTCTCCCCTTGTGGTCCAGTAGTTGTTTGTCTCTTTCTGTGAGCTTCTTTATTCTCCATCATTTCTTTTTCTAGATCACTAATTCTCTCTTCTGCCTCATTTATCCTAGCAGTAAGAGCCTCCATTTTGGATTGCATCTCATTAATAGATTTTTTTTTTATTTCAACTTGGTTAGATTTTAGTTCCTGTATTTCTCCAGAAAGGGATTCTCTAATAACTTCCATGCTTTTTTTTGAGCCCAGCTAGTACCTTGATAATTGTCATTTTGAACTCTAGTTCTGACGTATTACTAATGTCTATATTGATTAGTTCCCTAGTCATTGGTACTGCCTCTTGTTCTTTTTGTCTGTGTGTGTGTGTGTGTGTGTGTGTGTGTGTGTGTGTGGTGACTTTTTCCACCTTGTCATTTTATCCATATAAGAATAGATGAATGAGAGAATAAAATACTTAAAGTGTAGCAATGACCCTAGGAAAATATACACAAACCAAATCAGAAGAGAGCCGAAACCAGGGTTGAAGAAGGGGGTGGGGGAGAAGAAGGAAAAAAAAAGAGAAAAAAATATATATATTAGACTTGTGATTAGAACAGAGCCCCACACTTGATTTTGGGCATATTTTGGTTTGCTAGAAGAAACTACCTCCCAAAATTTTAAAGAAAGAAAACCTTATAAATATACAAAAAAAAAAAAAAAAGGATAAACAATATGAAGGGAAGGAATATGAGTGTAAAGATGAAAATTAAAAAAGATTCTAAAAAAGGGATTGATAAGTTGGTTGAAAAAAGAAAAAAGAGGAAAGAATGTGATCGGGCTGGAGAACAAAGCCGTGTGCTAGATTTAGGGTATATTTTGATCTATTAGAAGAAATTGTATCTCAAAATTTTAAACAAAAAAAAACCCACCTATATGTAACCAAAAATAAGGTTAAATACAATGAGGGGATAAAATATGAATATAACAGTGAAAATTAGAAAATTTTTAAAAAAGGTATTGATAAGATAACAATTAAAAAACGTTGAAATAGGAAACAGGAAAAATTTTTAAAAATAGAATAAGAAAAAAGTCAAATTTAAAAAATTTAACTTTGAGGGGCGCCTGGGTGGCGCAGTGGTTAAAGCCTCTGCCTCCGGCTCAGGTCATGATCTCAGGGTCCTGGGATCGAGCCCCACATCAGGCTCTCTGCTCAGCGGGGAGCCTGCTTCCCCCTCTCTCTCTCTGCCTGCCTCTCTGCCTACTTGTGATCTCTCTCCTCCCTGTAAAAAAAAAAAAAAAAAAAAATTAACTTTGAAAGACTAAAGGATCATGAGGGGAAAAGCCATGAATTCTATGTGTTGCTTTTTCCTAACTCTGGAGTTCACAGTTCTCATTGATCAGTGAACTTGGTCTTGGCTGGGTGTTCTTGCTGATCTTCTGGGGGAGGGGCCGTTGCTATGATTCTCGAATGTCTTTGCCGGAGGCGGGATTGCACCACCCTTGCCAGGGGCCGGGCTACGCAATCAGCTTGGGTTCACGCTCGGAGCTTTTGTTCCCTGAGCGCTTTCCGTACCGCCCTGGAGGCCGGGAATGAAGATGGCGGCTCCCAGTCGGCGGCTGTAGGAGCTGAGCGCTCAGGGGTCCCGCTCCTCAGTGCGCCCTCGGAGAAAAGCTGTCAGTCCCTCCCGTGTCCCTGGTTTCCGGTCACACTCTGAGCTCAGCCAGCCTGTGACCGAGCATTTCTGTCTCTGGCGCGCCGCCCCTTCTGGAGTCTCCAAACCTAGCAGATCCCTGCAGCCACTCCTGCGCTGTTCCTCCCGGAGGAGGAAGGAGGGGTCTCCCCGGAGCTGCCCCTTGTGGGGTCCCTGCCCCGAGATCGCGGTGTAAGATAAGCCCGAGCTGAGAGCACACTGCTGGGCTCCGTCTCTGCCGCCGGCTTCCCCGCCCCGATACCTGGGGCTCTGCCGCACTCAGACGCCCCCGGTCTTTCTGTGACCCTGCGGGTCCTGAGGCCACACTGTCCCCGCCAGGGCTCCACCCCCCGCTTCGCTTCTGGAGCAACGTCCCTCAGTGGAGCGGACTCTCAAGTCCCGATTTTGTGCTCTGCGGCTCTGGGGCTGCCGGGAGCCGGCCCTCCCCCCGCGGTCCATCTTCCTGTCGCCTTGGGTTCACTTCTCTGCCTGTCCTACCTTCCATAAATTAGTCACTTTTCCGTACCTAGAATTGCTGCTCTTCTCTTGGATCTCCTGTTGAGTTTGTAGGTGTTCAGAATGATTTGATAACTATCTAGCTGGACTCCTGGGAACTGATGATAGTTCTATCTCCTCCGTTGCCACCATCTTGCTCCTCTGATCCGCGATTTTCTTTTCTTTTTTTTTCCCCCCGCGATTTTCTTATTTTAAGTTGGAAGGTGTTACTGTTTTGGGGTTTTCTTTTTTTTTTTTTTTTTTAAGATTTTATTTATTTGACAGAGAGAAACACAGCGAGAGAGGGAACACAAGCAGAGGGAATGGTAGCGGGAGAAGCAGGCTTCCCGCTGAGCAGGGAGCCCGATGTGGGGCTCAATCCCAGGACCCTGGGGTCATGACCTGAGCCGAAGGCAGACACTTAACAACTGAACCACCCAGGCGCCCCTGTTTTGGGTTTTTCTTCCTAAAATGTTTTAGGGTGAGTTTTTTGGCATTCGTAATTGGCTGTTAGAAAGTGAATTTCCCATAGCATTATATTAATGGATATTTATATTTATATAAAATTGAGATATACAGGTAGGCACAGACAGATAAATCTCTGAGTTTGGATTTCTGGGTCGTAAGAGGAGTTTCAGGTAAAACCATAAGATCCAGAATTTCCATGCATTGTTCTTTGCTAATAAAGTGAAATTCTATGATTGTAAATAACTGCATAATCCTTCAAAAGGGAAATTAAATAATTTTTAACAAATATGGGCTCAGTATCAGAAATAATCAGCTTATAAAATCATTTTAATTCATACATTATAATTTACACATTATCAAGGTAGATACATTAGTATCTACTAGATATGTTGCATATTACATATGGAGATTTTGAAGCTTAGATTTAAAAAAAAAAGAAACTATCGTTTCACCATGTTGAGTATGAGAGATTGTGTCTGAGATGTGTTTCAAGTCTGACCACAGTAAATGATGTGAGACAACAGGTCCAATCTAAACAATTTCCAGGAAGCCTGACTTTACCCTCAGCTGAGCCCCCACCCCTACTTATATGCACAGCAAGAGCCTCTGTGCGTCACCTTTCCTCACTGTGGTCAGCTTATGAACATGAGCTGGGCCCCATTTCACGACATCCTGTGTACTTGTTAACTCTGTCGGGTCACCGTTCAGCAGAAGCAGCGCCATGTCCCCTGCGGTCATTAGCCTCGCATGTCTTGGTGAGTCCCCGAAGGGGAAGAAGGGAGGGAATACATAGTGGAATAAGTACCTGGAAGGCAGGGTCTCCCCACAGTGGAACATTCTCATGGGGGCAAAGCAGACCTTGATGGCAAAACTCAAGCCAGGTGAGGGGGAAGGAGTAGGAGGCCGGGTCTTCTTCTTTTTTTTTTTTTTTTCTTTTTTTCCCCAAATACGTTTATTTTATTTCTTTAGTGTTACAAGATTAATTGTTCATGCACCCAGTGCTCCATGTATACGTGCCCTCCTCAATACCCACCACCAGGCTCGCCCCACCCCCCACCCTCTCCCCTCCA
>JAQQSY010000668.1:0-14922 GCA_028646535.1 Procyon lotor | reverse complement strand
TTCCCTCCCCCACCCGCATGACCCCCGCCCTGCCTCTCAAATTCTTCATATCAGAGAGATCATGTGATAATTGTCTTTCTCTCACTGAATTATTTCGCTTAGCAAATACCCTCCAGTTCCATCCACGTCGTTGCAAAAGGCCAGATTTCATTTCTCTTGATGGCTGCATAGTATTCCATTGTATATATATATATACCACATCTTCTTTATTCATTCATCTGTTGATGGGCATCTAGGGTCTTTCCATAGTTTGGCTATTGTGGACATCGCTGCTATAAACATTTGAGTGCATGTGCCCCTTCGGAGCACTACATTTGTATCTTTAGGGTAAATACCCAGTATTGGTCTGCTTTTCTTCTTATATATAGGTCACATTTCACTGTTTCTTTGTAGGTCACATAATCTTTTTTAATTGCTATTTCAGAAGATAAATTACAGCAGCTTTGAGTATTGCTCCCTTCCCCAACCCTTTCAGGGATTGTTGTTGCTGTTTGCTTGTTTAGTGACTTCCTGGATTATTTTAGTTAAGTCTATTTTCCCTCAAGTGTGAAGGCTTTGGTGTCCTTACACAGAGGGTACAACCTTGGGATTCACATAGTCCCCTTGAGATGATAGTAGTTTTAGCAAGGCTGTCATCGACTAAATCTTTCTCTTATCTCTCTGTCTGCCTCTATTAGTATCAAACGAAGCTGTTAGTTTTCACTGATTGCCTGCGGATTGTTTTATTGCTCTTGACAATGACCAAGGGTACATTTCTCTAAGGTCTGATCCATTAAATGCAGACCACTTTGCAAGGGCCAGCTTTTGAGGTTAGTTCTGATCCCAGGAATACTCTTCTTAGCTGTGTTCTTGGTTTTCTCTAGTAAACTAGTTGGCCTATTGTTTTTAGCTTGTTGATCTAATGAAGCCACCAGCCTCCCTCCACTTAAATGTTTACTACTAAAATTTCCATTATTTTTTAAAAGCATGCTCAGGCTCAAATTTCCCCACATTCTGTTTTACAGAGTCAGTTCGTTGTAGAGAGCTCTGTGTTGTTACGCCCTGCCTTTCCTCTAGGCAACATCTCCGAGTTTATCTCCAGAGCTGGGATAGCAACGGTGACCCACCCATGTCTCTGGTAGAGTCACTCCTGCTTTACAAGCAGGGAGCTGGGTTGGGGTGCTATCCTATCATCTTTGCAACTTGCCTGTTCCAGTTTTACCCCCTCCCTTTAGAAAAATCTAGTCATCCAATATGCTTGACATAGCAGGAGTAGCGTAGAGCCTCTGCCTTGCGAATAGGGACTCCGTGGTGGAAGGGAGACCTTGTCTTTGAAGCTGCCCTTGCTTGGAATTTAGGCTCAACAACACATTGCTGGGAGGATGAGAAAAATTGGGGAAGCTGGAGGAAGAAAGAGCCCCATTTCTTGATCATTCCCCTCCTGTATTAGAGCTTATGTAATCTTAAGCTGATGAGGGCGAAGTGGGGATAAGATGGACCATGTCTTAAGTGCTGCAGACTCCCACAGTCCTTATTCTTTCAGAGATGTGATAGATTTCCTCGAATAAATATTTTTCATTTGTTGGCTGCCTAAGGAGCTCTTCACACTGTCATTCCAAAAGTCACAGTACTTGGAAAAATAATTTTTTTCTTTTCACTACATTATTTTTCTCTATCATTTAAAATATGTTTAAAATCGAATCTAGAAAACTTCATATTGTTAATATCACTTCTTCCTATACAAGTGACACAAAGAGGCTATGAAAAATATGTAGTACTATTAAATAAAATTACAGTTATTAGAAATATGGAATAATCACACTTAGAACAGCATGATGTGTGTTTTTATACAAACAGGCATAGAAATAAACATTTTGATTTGTATTCTTTGAAATAAATCTCTTGTTAAACACCAGACACCAGGAGCTTTAGCTTTCTTTAACATTGTTTTCTTTTTTTTTTTTTTTTTGGCCAACATATGATGAAGTTTTATGGTATATATATGATTTATAAGACTATTCAGACTATGGTTTTCACAATATTTAGAATGGTTAACTTACATATGGTGTTTTGAGAGAATCAAATGACAGTTTATGGTAATGAAACATGAAGTTCTTTTCCTAATAGGCCTTTAGAAATGCAAAACTTCTTGATGTTAACAATTTAATGTACAACTATCTCTAGTTATTTAAAACCTGAATGTCTGATTTCCTCACCCTGCAATGTTGCCTTTTATAGAGATACCAAATCTAATGTGCACATTTTCATTTTCTTTTGCAGAGCCTGTTTGTTGACTCATTAAGAGTTTAAAAAAATCTGTAGAGAATTATCCATAAAGTCCCTAGATAAAAGCTTTGCAAATAACAGTTGACATACCTTGTGAAGAAATCTATCACTTTGAAGATATATAAAACTTAAATGTCAAAAGGAAAGTTCCCTTGTAAAGAGAACAATAGAAGCTATTTTGAAAACCTATTTAGTTAGGCCTTGGCATCTTTGCTTTAATGGTTTTGAAAGGCAAAGGAAAAGTCATTTGATTTGATATGCATTATCATAGACTAGGAGTCACTCAAAAGTTTTGACCGTTTGTTGGTAATAATAATAAATATAAACTTAGTTCTTATATCATACCCAGATTTTATATATTGACTATATGTAAATTAATCTCTAATTTGACTCATCCAAAATGATCTTAAATAGGCCACAAGTTCAATTTAGACCTAATCATTTTAATTATTTACATATTCATTCCACAAATATATATTGAGGATATATCACATATTAGGTAATTATTTTTCACTTCTTGTTATAAAAAAAAATTAAGCCCTCAGTCTGGAAACTTACTCAACTTTTATATGTATTTCACCTAGTTCTATTCATACATTTGGCCAGAACCTTCCAAACACATATCAGCTGAATATAATAAATAATAGGAAGACTAATTATTAGTTAAGAATATTTGCTACAGTTACCTAGTTGACAGAACTAGTCCTAATACTAAATCCCTAGGAAAAGTCCTTAAATTTACCTGGGTTTTCAGGTGCTCTGGGGGAGGGGGGTTTATAATGTGCCATCCAGATTCTTTCTCAGAAATGCAGGATTTCAAAAAAAAAAAAAGAAATGCAGGATTTCTTTTTCCCAGGTATTAAGAGGTTTGTAAAAGATGGTTTTCAGATTGAGTCCTCTTTTGGGATGGTCTTGGTTGAAGACTTGCTCAAATCATGATCATTTCGCCTTGCTCAAAATCATGCCTCCTCTCAGGGCAGACTACATCAAATGACTGATCAATGAGAGGTATAGAGGCCTGGCCTTCTTATTTCCAACTCAAAACAGCTCTGAGGCCATTCTAACCTCTAAGCTCCCAGGGAACCTACTGAGTCAGTCAGGCCTGCATCATGGATTCATGTCACACTCTGTCCATTTCCCCTCACCTTCCCCACATGCTTACCTATCTTAGAGTCTACTTCCTGGAAACCAGCCAGAGAGGTGGTGTCAAGCCCTGTGGACATAGTCTTTGGCCACATTTTACATAAGTAGAGTGGGAAGCCCCCAGCTATGGGAGATAAAGGAATACAGTGGAACTGTTGCGAACCAACACATAATGCAAAGTGTTTTCTTCTGGAAGTGGCTTTCAATGTTGGGTACCACTAATGAGTAAAATTTCACAAAACATTTTGAGGCTAACATTTTTTTTTTAAAGAAAGAGTTTTTAGAAAGTTATCATCATCTCCTGCTACTGCTACCTTTCAATAAAAATAAAATTGAACTCCAAAAATATTAGACATATATCATCTAAGATGATAAAAATTAACTTCACGAAACAAATCACAATCTTACATTTGTTAAAAAGATTTTTATTTATTTATTTGACAGAGAGAGCTCACAAGTAGGCATAGAGGCAAGCTGAGAGAGAGGGGGAAGCAGGCTCCCCGCTGAGCAGAGAGCCCGATGAGGGGCTCGATCTCAGGACCCTGAGACCATGACCTGAGCCGAAGGCAGAGGCTTTAACCCACTGAGCCACCCAGGCGCCCCTAATTCCTTTTTAATGTTAGTACAAAGCAGAAAATACTTCATTTAGAATCTATCCCTGCCCAATATTTAAAATTGCTTCTCTGTCTTTCTTGTTTTGGGCACTGTCATTAAAATCCTTACACTAAAAATGTTTAAAAATATAACATCTTATTTCCACACACCAGTGTTAGAAAGTATGGTTATTGTTCTCTAGCTTTGCACCAATACCTCCAGACAAGTATTCTAGTTCACGATAAAACTACTATTCCTTCATGTTGTACAGCTATTACGGTCGTCTTCTACATTGACTGTAGGCTTTTGTACATGGATAACACACTTCAGATTATACATCATTTCATTATTCAGATGGCCTTTAGCATCATCACGCTAAGCATATTCCCTGAAGGGCCACATCCTAACCTGAACTGGTCAAGCTCAGAACCCACGTGCCCATTCTCTGACCATGATTTACTACGTTTTTAGAACAATTTTACTCCTTTATTTCCTCCACTTTATCACATCAAAGTTTCCCAAACTTTGCCTTTTTACATCTATAGTCCAACAGATGCCTCATCTCTCTTCCTTCACTAACCTTTCCGAATCTCATGTCAAGTATCTGAACACCTCCTTCAGTAAACCAGATTCCTGTAAACATATTCTGTTGCCACTTTCATCCATCAAAATCAGCACTGAATCAATGCTATGATCTACATTCTTGGCTCATATTCTTACTTGAGTAAGTGTTGCTGAGACAAAGAACACACCAGCGATAACAGGATAGTCAGTAAGCTTGATTAGGACCTTACCAAATGAAGTAAGTACTTTTACTTTGTCTTTGTTAGCTCTATCTCTGATTTCTCTCAATGATCATTCTAAACTTTCATGACTTTCCTATGTACTCTACCTCAATTTCCCTCTCTCTTATTCTTCCTGGATGATCTTACTTCCTACTGAGAAAAAAACAAAACAATAAAAAAAAAAAAAAGTTTGGAGCCGTTGGTGACAATCTCACTCCCCTTACACACACCTGAAAACATATCTATTCCATATTCACTATTCTTTTCTACATCAGTCTTAAAGACAAGTTTTTCTTGTTTCTGTTTGAGATAAACACATTTACAGGTTCCCTTAATTTAATTTCCTTTTACTCCCATGAGTGATGTGCTGACTCAATAGTTTCTTCTTTCAATTATTTTGTATTAAATCTCCTTTATCTCTATAGGTTATTTTCCATCAATGCATAGATATGCTTTAATATTCTCATTTTTTTTAAAGATTTATTTATTTTAGAGAGAAAGCATGCTCACAAGCCCAGGTAGGGGCAGAGGAGAGAGAGAGAAAGATAGAACCTTAAACAGACTGCCAACTGAGTGTGGAGCCCAACAAGGGGCTCGATCCCAGGACTGAGATTATGACCAGAGCTGAAATCAAGAGCCTGACAATTAACCTACTGATCCACCCAGGCACCCTTAATATTTTCTTGTTAAACAAGGAAATGAACAGTAACAGTGAAACCTCATCCTTTCTGTTCCTTATACTAACAACTATTGGATATTTTTCCCTTTCCTTTCTATGGAAATTGATCAAAAACTCTTCACTTACTCGTTGCACTTCTTTATCTTCCATCTACTTTCCTAAGTCTCCCTAATACGGTGTTTGCTTTCCCCATGACAGTGAAGCTCCTTTTTACTATGGTCACTGATGTTGTTTAATTTATATACTCCATTGATATTTTTCTTGGTGACAGTTTATGTTCTTTTTGAGGCTTGTGGATGTATTTTTTTAGAGTGGTTTTCTGAAAACTCCATTTACATTATTAAGTGGAAGAACAGGAAAGCAAAAATTTTTGTTTCACCAGCTCCTGTAGCTATGATCTTGGTTGTTAAATTTTTTCCAATTAGATGCACTCAAGCAAGATTAGGAAAGAATAAGTGGAGAACTGTGCCATGTGGCTGGTGGTTCTTGCTGCTGGTAAACAGGATTTGGAAAAGGGAAGAATGCTTTCCCAGTGCCCATTGTCTCATATCTTGCTGTCAAGAAATGATATCAACAATAAACTCTTGACCTACTTTTCTAATACAGAGAGTGATCTGAGGTTTGTGTACCCATTCTCCAGCATTCCAGTTGTGAAAGACTTTTGGGGGGGGTACCAGTAGCTCCTTGTTTTCTTTATAGCTTTGGAGATACTGTGTCTTCTTGATTATCATTCTAGAAGACAGACTCGAAACTGAACCTTCAATATTTCTAACAGTTTTATAAAAACCCTGCTATCAATTTAAATATCGTTTGCTTAAAAGACCTACGCTTAGTGAAATCATACATTCTTCTGATCTTAGTAGCAAATAAATGTCAGTCCTTTAATTTATACCAGTAAGTCAGACTTTTGGTTTGTTTTTTTAACCTTAGACATGTTACTCTTCTGCAGATATCCACATGATTTGTTCATTTGTTCCACAAAAATTAACACATGGAAAAAAGCATTCCCTCTCTCCATTCCCAAATATACTTTATCATGTACCTTCTTAACTGATTTTCCTCCAGCCATATGTACTTGTCATTTTTATTCTTCTGTCAGTCAAAATTACACTCCACGTTCGGTTCATAATTTCTTCTGAATACTTACCGACTTCTGTCCGCACTCTTCATCCTACTACCATTTTTTTGATTGGGTCTTTATCTTCTCTCACGTAGACCAAGCGACAGTTTCTTAATTGGTCTTTCTGCCTTTCTCCCTTAAACTCATTCTTCCACACTGCAGCCTGAATACTTTATTGAAAATACAATTATGCCATGTCACTTCCGGGCTGAGTTCCCTTCAGTGGCTCCCCATCAGCACAAGGCCATGTTTAAATTCCTCAACATGATATTTAAATCCATCAACAATCTGGCTACTACTTATCTCTCTAGGCTCATTTCAAGGGAAGTTCCTGACTCCTCTGGTATTTGGGCTTTGTGTGCCTTCTCTCTGTTCTACTGCCATTGTTTTGTACCTCCATCAGTGAATCACCACATTATATCACCATATTTTACTGTATGCATGTCCTTTTTCACCAGTTGGACTATGAGGTCCTCAAGGATAGAACTGTAACTTATCCATCTGTGTACTAATTGCCCTCAAAAATGAACAAATAATAATAATGTATCGATTAAATAAATTTGTGCCAAACACTCAATTTAAGTAACTATTTTACATGTCTTCCACAGAAAGACTATATCCAGCTTACCTCATTTAGATCCAGCATTTAAAAGTCATGGTGGACACACACAATCATATGAAAAAGATGCATTTTTTGAATGAAGAGCATTCATTCAATTCATAATGTTGTTAACATTATAGCAAAAAATAAATTTTAATTGGAAATCTAAGCTTGTAGATCTCTCTTCACCTCAACTAGACACCAGCAAATACACATACACTTTATCTACATAGATACTTGCTTTTTTGCATAGGTATTGTGTTCCTGAGATGAGTCAGGAGTATGTTCCAGACCCATATAAACCTTATACTCAGTATTGTGTGAAAGTAGCAGAGTAATTACTCAATAATGAATTTTCTTAAAAGTTTTTCTTTGAATTCTAATTAACTCACATACAGTGTAATGTTAGTTTCTGGTGTACACTTTAGTGATTCAGCACTTCTGTACAGTACCCATTGCTCATCACAAGTGTACTCTTTAATCCCCATCACCTGTTTAACCCATCCCCCCCCCCACATCCCCTGGTGACCATCAGTTTGTTCTCTATAGTTTAGAGTCTGTTTCTTGGTTTTCCTCTCTCTCTCTTTCTTCCTTTACTCACTTGTTTTGTTTCTTTTTTCTTTTTTTTTTTTTAAAGATTTTATTTATTTGACAGAGAGAAACACAGCGAGAGAGGGAACACAAGCAGAGGGAATGGTAGAGGGAGAAGCAGGCTTCCCGCAGAGCGGAGAGCCCCATGCGGGGCTCGATCCCAGGCCCCTGGGATCTGACCTGGGCCGAAGGCAGATGCTTAACGACTGAGCCACCCAGGCGCCCCACTTGTTTTGTTTCTTAGATATAATGACTTTTTAGATAAATTCCCAAGAGTTAAATTCATGAAAAAATATCTGCCAAAGGCTTCCTGCTGCTTTAAGTATAAGAAGTCCCTCAAATGAGTGAATCTCTCATCCTTTAGTGTGGTTTATATTATCCCTTCAAAGATGGTAACTCCTCTTAGAAATCATTTTTACTTTTTAGAGTACTTTAACTGGCCTTCAAATATTTGATTTATGTGGTCCTTTAGCGGATCACTAATACTTTCATCCTGGTCTTTTTAAAGAAACTGTCACCGGTTCTTTCCTGAAATATTTTAAAACAGAAAATGAAAAATCCGTGAATTTAAAGAAAAATAGATCTCATTTTCTTAGATCTTTTCAAGTACAAATCTAGACAGGCCAAATATCTTAATAATTAATTTGGTATTCTAATTAAAACTATTTTTTATGAGGGAGAAGATAAAGATGTAGGAGTCTTCCTGGATCCTTACGTTATTCATAACTGCAAAGATTCCTTTTCCTAATTATATCACATTCTCAGGTACTGCCGGTTGGGACTCAGACACACCTTTTTGAAGGACCTACTGCAAGGGATATCAAGATGTTGTGGGAGATATGATGCCTATATCTATCTATAATTTTATCATAAAAAAGACATTATAAAGAGACCAAACAAAGGCCCAACTTGTTGCTGCTTTTTGGCTTAATTTCCCCCCAAAATATGTTAGTAAGATAAGAGTCCCAGGCTTTGTCAAACTGATGAAAACAACAACAAAAACAGATTCCAAAGTTCAGAGTTAACAAAATATATGTATATGAGTTACCACGTTTGCTAACTCAATGTTGTTATAGAATGTAAGGGAAATTCTTCTGTCAATAAGATTTGGCTAATTAGGGAATAAATGATAAGATGTGAGGGTTTTCATTCATTTAGGCTCTTGTTTAGTTTTCGTGACTGCAACACTCTCAGCAGGATATACATTTTTTACTCTGTGTTTGTATTCACAGTCTGCCACTCACTGTCATTTTTAACACCTTTTCAAAGAATTTATCTGGCTTGAAAATTTCTTTAACTTATCAAATACTCTAGGAGAAACATGTATGTTTTAATGATTTGTAACTCATGAAGCTGCTTTTTATATCCCAAGTGAGGCTGAAAGAGTAATAATTTTAGGCCTGGCCACATTTTGGGGAAAATTTGATATACGACAATGATACTGGGAACGTGAATGAAAAGATATCAAATCAGTGTATATATTTTACACTAGTGACAACATATCACAAGTCAAAAACGATTCCTACTGGACTTAAATGTACAAAAATGTCTCAGTTCAAAAATTGGAATAGCATTTCCAGTTCAGTAAGAATAAGAATATATTTTAGAAATATTTCTTTTTTAGTATGTAAAATCCTAACTTGATAGGCTTGCTGTCAACTATTTAAAAAAATGGAAAAAAATGTATAGTGATAAATTGACAAGGATTATATAATTAATCAGATACTTTTGCATTGGAAAAGCCAAAATTAGAGTTAATTTAGAAAGCCAATTAGATACTTACAATTTTTGAGAAAATATCATATTATAGATGCTGTAAAAGTAGGATGAAAAACTTAAAATTATTAATACCCTTAGAAGATTATATACATCTAAGGATAGTGTTTCTTAAATGGTATCAGTTCCTCACCTTGCCTACTGAGATGCTGATTTCTAAAAAGAAATAGGAGAGGAAGTAGCCACAGAAGCCACACTTTCCAGTGATAATCTTAGTCCAGGTGTGAACTATAAGAACTTCAAAATTTGAAAAGCAATTCTTTGATCCAATTTACTTGATTTTTCAGTGTGATCTATACTTTTTAGTTAGAGAACAATGAGAAGTTGTTCTGGTTGTACCCTTGATACTTTAAGATTCTCTATCTCAAAGTCAAATCCATTATCTTGTCTTACCAATTTACCACTAGATTTTTTTCATTTGTGTAAATGTCTCTCCACTTTAACTGCTAATATATCCTCAAAACTCCTTTAAATATTTATTATCCCACACTACAGTGTCCCTCATTACCTTTGTATTAAAATAAATACGGACATGACTGTAGAGTGGTGAAATTGGAGTCCTCACAAAAGATAGGCATACATTTGATTAACTCCTTTGCTAATTAAAACCAACACTGGTTAAGTGTATTATAAGTAGAAACCACCAGATGACTGTATGTTGCAGTTTTGGGGTTTTTTTTTTGTATGTTGCAGTTTTATGGGTGTATTGAACACAGTTCCTATTTTTTAAGGCAACACACTGACAATTTTGGTAGTCTAAGATAGACTTGAATATTTGACTATCTTACTGCTCTCTGCTTATTCTAGTCTACTAAGCATCTATTGACAAGCATTTATTGAACATCTCCAGTGTTCTGAGTGCTAGGAATATAACAATGAGACAGATAATATCCCTGCTCTCCTATGAATAAAATCGAACAAGAAAATAGTTCTTGTTCATGAATCAGCCAAGTAAATAAATGCTAAGTAATAAAATCATATTTCAGTGCCATGCAGAACAAGAACTCAAGGTGATCACTCTTCTATACTGTACAGTAACATAGTTTCAAAAAGTTTGCTGGTTTGCAGACTTGTCAGGTCTCTGGAGATGCCTCAATTGTTCCTTCTGTATCCAACACAAAGGCTGCAGAGCCTTCCCTGAGGAACACCTTTTGTAACTAAGTCAATAGCCTTGGATCTAGGTACTGCAGGTGTCATACTTATATATTACTGTGTCTAATTGGATGGGCACTTAATGATCCTAATTCTCCATATATGAATGTAGAATTAATGGTAAGGTAAGTTACACCAATTTAGAAGAAAAACTTCTTCGAATTATATACTATATCACTGGGAAAAAACAACTATCCATTACCACAACAAACTTCCTTGCTCATATGTTTAATATGACCACAGGAAATAACATGCAGACACCTTTTGCAATATGATAGGTCTTGAATCAGATCACACACAAGTAGGAAACAAAAGTTCTAGTGTATACAGCTGAGGTAAAACAGTGTCTAGAACACTACTTACAATCATTTCTTGAAGTTGTTTGCACTTAAGGACAAGGACAAATGGAAAGAAGTTCAGAGAAGACAGAGAAATAGATGAAAACATTAAATATGAATGCATTGTTAAGGTCAGGATGCTCAGTGCTTGCTAATTGTCTTAAGTATATAAATAGGCAGAGAGGAGAACAGAAGAATTGTTCAGAGACATTGGAATTGAAGAAAAAGGTTTTATTTTCCTTCCATCCAAAATGGCTAAAGATCAAAAATATTTCCTTAATAAATGTTAATTTAAAATATTTCCTTAATGTTTCCTTAATAAATGTTCCCATTAATTTTTCTGTTGAATTTACTTATACCAACTGACTTCTTTATCTATTGCTGTTTCTTATTTTGTTCCCCAAACTTCTCATAACATTTCTATGTTCAGCATACATTTTTTATCTCCAATAGCTTGCAAAACTTTTTTTTAAAGCTTGATAAAATTATTTGCTTTTAAGTTTTGTAGAAAATACATGTTCATTGGTAACCAACTAAATTAAGGAGGGGAGGAGTGATATTACAATTCTACGATAAATCCTGAGAGAAACTTGAACAGAGGTCCCAATATAGTATATTATAGCTCTCAGATCATTGACTGAGACTCTCACAAATTACTGAGAAGGAAGCTCAATTGGAGTAGGGTTGTCTTATTTTAAGAGTTTTTGACAAAGTTGGCTAGAACCCAAATCAGACCACTTGATTTCCTGCTCTGTCCTGTTCCTACACAACTGAAGATCTCAAAATCATTTATTAAAATCACTTATTCACATCAGGGTCATACTCCTGGGGTTGATACATTTTGATATAAATACTTAAATCAAATTATAAATACTTTATATCATTTTTTTCTTAAAAAAAGTTTTTTTCTGCATTTTTGGTAATGCAGAAATATAGAAAACAAGATAATTAGATCTTTGTATCCTAAACAGCCCCAAGCTGAAAATAATTCTGATCAGTGATAGTTACTTTATGTTATGAATAACATACACTAGAAGACAGAAAAAAATGAAGCTTCTGATTTCTGAGAACAAAGAAACTATCGGAGGAGTAAAGGTGATCCCTGCCCTACAGCAGTCTTTGCCTGTCACCAGGGCTTCCTAGAGAAACACGCCACTGGACAGATAAAAGAAACACTAGATAATGAGTCAGGTCATTCTTTTTTTCTTTTTTCTTTTTCTTTTCTTTTCTTTTTTTCTTTTCTTTTCTTTTCTTTTTTTTTTTGAGAGAAAGACTGTGTGTGCATAAACTGGAGTAAGGGGGTGCGGAGGGAGACAGACAGGGAGAGAGACAATCCTAAGCAGGCTCCACACCCAGTGCAGAGTCTGATGGTGGCTGGATTTCATGACCCTGAGATCATGACCTGAACCGAAATCAAGGATCAGAGACTTGGGGCACCTGAGTGGCTCAGTGGGTTAAAACCTCTGCCTTCAGCTCAGGTCATGATCTCAGGGTCCTGGGATTGAGCCCCGCATCGGGCTCTCTGCCCAGCAGGAAGCCTCCTTTCCCCTCTCCCTCTGCCTTGTCTCTGCCTACTTGTGATCCCTCTCTCTGTCAAAAGGATAAATAAAATCTTAAAAAAAAAAGAAAAAAGGATCAGAGGCTTAACCAGTCACCCAGGAGCCCCGCACTATTCTTTGCTTAAACTGTTTTATGTATTCTTAATTAAAAAAAATATCATCTAACAGTTCAGTAATGTACAACAAAAAGTAGTTCTTAGTCATACTTCGTTTTAGTTTTTCTATATTCCTTTATTTGTCCTATTGCAAAACATCTGCCAGTACTGTACACTTGGAAAATATTTGTTCCAGATGTATTAATCAATATTCAATTTTTAAATAAAAGAATGCTCTCTACCTGTTTGGTATAGAGCTATACATTTGCTTGTGAAAGTTTATCCATTGGGACCAACAAAATAGGTCAGGTCCACAGCTTGTCTGTGTAAACTTATGATGGATGACATAATAAAAGAGAGATTTATCACTCTAGATTATATTTGTTTCAGAAACATTATTCAATAATAATTCTATAAATGGGTCTTAAAAGAAAAACTGTGAAGTTTGTAATATATAAACACAAACCTATACGCCAAAAAAAGAATCTCAGGCCTTTCTTATTGAGAAATTTGGGGTAGAATTTATCAGAGTAAGAATGGTGAAGTAAAATCTCTACCCTGAGGACATAAGCCAAAAAACAGCCAGTTTATCAGGAAAAGGCATAAACACAGGGATGAGGGATTTAATTGAAAACTGAGGCAGTAAATAAGAAGACAACTTAAAAACCTAGGAGATGGGCCAGAGAAGGTGAAGAATAAAGAAACAGTTAACATTTGGCCATTTCAATTTCTCTGTCCAATTCTCTGCCTCCTCACTTGGAATAGGGTATCAAATAAAAATTATATTAATATATTGGGCTAGCTTGATTTACCTTCCTAGATTTACTTTCCTCCCTATGAGGTTTCTCCCATCGCATGAGAGAATCGTTTCCCTACCACGCTGAGGTCTTATTTTTTTCCAGCTGTTTCCTTTCCCACCCTCTCTTTTGTCTTCCGGGAACCTAAATGGGCAGATGGAGGCCGCCCCTTCAGCCTGAGCCCCAGAATGGCAGTAACTAGGAGCAGAGTCAGAACTGACAGGCGTGGCTCTGTAGTTTGAGTGACAAATGCAGGCATGTTACTGTAAGCCCCTGAAATGTTATTACATCATTTTTAAGTTCCACTAAGTTGGATCTCAAACAAGGTAGAAAACAGTAACTTTGTTGACTTTGGAAATAGACTTTTAAAGTAAACATAATTCAGGAATCGAATACTTATCTTTCTTATCTGATACTTATCACTTATCTTTAGCTGAACAACTAAGATATAAATTTATACATTTGCATGTCATCAAGTGGCTTTTGTGCCCTTCAGAATAAAGACTCTGAGTAAATCCATAGCTCTTCCTTAATGTTTGATTTCTAACTAACGCATAACACATGTGACTTGTGATTTTGATCATTTATGCTAAAGTTTTTACTTGGTTCATTTTAATGAGGTCTTAAAATTTTAAATGGCTCTCTAGTATTATAAGTTGCATTTTTATTATATATGTGTGTTAAATCCAAAATACCTGGAATTTTCAAAATTGCCTTTAGATTATTTTGTATATAAATTTCTACAGAAAATAGATGTGTGTGTAATATTCTATTGAGACAGATAGCTCTTAGCACACTATCCATTCTGAAGAGGTGCTAAACAATAAAATGATAAGCAATATCATGTAAAAATTTATTTACATAGTTCATATTTTGTTTCCTTTGATAATGTTGGTTTATGTCTACATGTTATTTTAATGCTTTATTTCTTGGAAAATTACAACCATATATCTTGGTAATGCTATGTATTTGCATAGTATGCAGAAGAGAGAAAGCTGCTAATAACGATAGACTTGCCTCTTTTACCTCTTGGGAACTGAAAATATAAAATATAACTTCTATTATGGCTAAATATATTTATTATATGGTCAAATAATCATGAGCCTTCCCTAGGAATCCATGAAGTGTGGGCATGAGAGAAAGTGCTTACTGAAACGCTCCCAAGGCCTTGGAGGTAATTGTCTGTGTGATAGAAAAATATGTGAATCTGACTCAGCTTTACAAACAACTAAAATTACCAATGGAAAGCCTATCCTATTGAGAGTGGTTTCATTCTACAAGATCTTTATGCCTGGAAAAAAATAATGCCAGTCATATCATAAGTGAATTTCACCAAAGATATTTGTTATTGTTGTCCAATAGGTGCTGGTAGAATATTAATCTTTCGGGGTGCCTGGGTGGCTCAGTGGGTTAAAGCCTCTGCCTTC